>CAIGQV010019430.1:1144341-1183894 GCA_903798115.1 Danio jaintianensis | reverse complement strand
ACATACTCCATTCTATTTGATATTCAATCCTAGGGCTGAAAAATCTACAATGATATTATGTACCAATTGACTTTATTCAATACAACCAACCAAAAAACAACCACCAACCAACCAACCAACAAGCAAGCAGGCAACCAACCAACAATCCAACCAACCAACCAACCAACCAACCAACAATCCAACCAACCAACCAACCAACTAACCAACAATCCAACCAACCATAAAACTAACCAACCAACAATCCAACCAACCAATCACCAACAACAATCTAACAATCCAAGCAACCACCAACAAACCAACCAAGAATCCAGCCAACCAACCACCAACCAATCAAGCAACCAACAATCCAATCAACAATCCAACTAACCAATCACCAACCAACAATCCAGCAATTCAACCAATTAATCTCGTTTAAACCTTTTTTTATTCTTGTAATAATGAGATGTTTTTTGAGCAGTTTGATACTTTAATGTTTTAAATAATTTTACGAAATTAAAATATAAATATAGGTGAAATAATGTTCTATCATCACTTTGCATAACAGATGTATTTACATTCAAAGTGTAAAATTAACCAACAAGCTTATACTGACCTGTACGTATTAAAAAAAAAAAAAAGAAGAATTTACAAACATATCAAACTTTATTAGATTTTCAATGATTCTCACTTTTCCTAATAGGTTTTGTTTTTCTGCTTGCAGACCCTTTTTGTGTTCGACACATACATAGATTTTAAATAACCTGTGCCATTCTGCCTGGTATGTCAAATAAAAAGTATATTTTTCAACTATAAAAATGTCCTTGGGTCTCTCAGGTGCAGAACAGAACATTAGAGCAGATCAAGCAAAGAAAGTTCCAGTGATTTTTATCTGGTTGTTTTTCCACAAATGACTTGGATATTCCCTTTCTAAGCATTTTTTGAGATGCCCGTGCCAGCACCACTGGGGCAATTTTGGACGCTCATCACAGAGAATCACTGAAAGCGTCTGCCAAGTGTAACGGGGTAAAGCTCCTGGTCAGGAAGTGTGAGGAGGGAAGTCCCGCTGCTAGAGGGAGCACACATCCTCTTCTCATTAATCCATCCCTCCACACCCCTCTCTTATCTGCACAAGGACATGCGCATCCACTGGCCGCTATCAAGGAAATGTTTGTGCTATTTAATATCATACTATGGGTTTGGGATTTGAGGTTCGACAAAAACTTTGATCTTTCGAGTGGCTTTGAACTTTCCCTTCTAACTGTTCATCAGGTCAGATTTGCTGCCTAGAGTCGCCTTTACCAGTCTTTTTTTTTTTTTTTTTTTTGAGGCCATTTTCCACCGAAGTGAGAAGTAGAGACAGTCAAACTACTCTGGAAAACACAGTGATCAGAACATCAATGATGGTTGCAGAAAAAAAAGATATTACTTATTTTTAACTTCAATTAAATAAAGGATCAAGTGCAAGCAATTTGATATTTTAATGTTTTAAATTCATTCATTCATTTTCGGCTTAGTCCCTTTATTCATCAGGGGTCGCCACAGCGGAATGAACCGCCAACTTATCCAGCATATGTTTTACGCAGCGGATGCCCTTTCAGCTGCAACCCATCACTGGGAAACACCCAAACACTCTCATTCACACACATACACTATGGACAATTGAGCTTACCCAATTCACCTACACCGCATGTCTTTGGGCTTGTGGGGGAAACCGGAGCACCCGGAGGAAACCCACGCAAACACAAGGAGAACATGCAAACTCCACACAGAAATGCCAACTGACCCAGCCAAGGCTCAAACCAGCGACCTTCTTGCTGTGGGGCAACAGCGGTACCCACTGCGCCACCGCCCTAATGTTTTAAATAATTTTGTGAAATAAAAAATTAGATGAAATAAGGTTCTATCATCACTTTGCATAACATATATCCATTAAAATGTAATATTAACCAACAAGCTTATATTGACGCATTAAATAATTTCAACAAATTTACAATCATATCAAACTTTATTAAAGATTTTCACTTTTTCTACTACACAGAAAGACTCTACAGTGGGAGTACAATACATGCATTTGTGCGCATTCAGATACAAACTACTCTGCAAAACATAGTGATGCAAATCAGAACATCAATGATGGTTGCATAAAAAAAAAACATGACTTATTTTTAACTTCTCTTAAAAGATAAATTCATTTTTCTTTTCGGCTTAGTCCCTTTATTAATTAGGGGTCGCCACAGTGGAATGAACGGCCAACTTATTCAGCATAAGTTTTACGTAGCAGATGCCCTTCCAGCCGCAACCCAACACTGGGAAACACCCATACACTCTTGCATTCACATACATACACTACGGACAATTTAGCTTATTCAATTCACCTATAGCGCATGTGTTTGGACTGTAGGGGAAACCGGAGCACCCGGAGGAAACCCACGCAAACACGGGGAGAACATGCAAACTCCACACAGAAATTCCAACTGACCCAGCCGGGGCTCGAACCAGCGACCTTCTTGCTGTGAGGCGATCGTGCTACCCACTGCGCCACCGTGACGCCTAAAAGATAAGTTAAAATGTCTAAAGCTTACAGCAAAATGAGTAGGAAATGAACATGGCACTGCTTTGAATGGATTCAGCACGTGTGGCCACAAGACATAACTAGTCTCTCACAGACATCACTAGTCTCTCACAACACGAGAGAACTTACAACTAACTTGTAGAACATATGAAGAGTTCTATTGCAAACATTGAAGGTCCTGAGTTTTCTAAGAAAATCCATGTATCCGTGTTTGTGGACCACTCCAACTTACAGTCCAAATGAACACCAAGATATTTATATGACGTTACTAGTTACTAGCAGTAGCATCGCCTTCTTGCAGCTGACATCAAGCAACATTTCCTTATGTTGGAAATGTTTTTATTGACATTCAGCTGTAGGTGCTTATCCCCGCACCCCTTAAAGTTATCCACCAGGCTTCTGTATTCCTTATCCCTTCCCCTCTTGACACATCCAACAATGGCCATGTCGTCTGAACATTTTTGCATGTGAGGTATCTCTGAGCAATATTTAAAATCCGCAGTATAAGTGGTGCAAAGGAATGGTGAGAGCACAGTTCCTTGGGGGGGCCCAATATTGCTAATTAATTGTTCTGACATGCAACTCTGCAGTCTCGCAAACTTTGGCCTGCCAGTAAGATTATTGGTGATCCAGGCAATGAGGGAAACATCCACTTTTGTGCTCTCCAGCTTTTCACTCAACAACTTTGGTTGGATGGTATTAAAGGAAGATGAAAAAAATCAAAGAAAGTGAGAGCTTGGTCTAAGGAGTAAGCCCTCTGCAATAGATATATGAGAGCATCATCAACCCCCACATGCAGCTGGTAAGCAAACTGCCGTGGATTTCGACCTGCGCACATCAATGTCCTCAGATGTACAAGGGCCGACCTCTCCATAACCTTCAATAAGTGAGAGATGAGAGCTATTGGCCTGTAATCATTCGATGCCACCAGGCATGATGTACATAGATAACGTACTTTCTGCTGATCCAAACTCATGGAGAAAAGAGGCAAACTCATGAATAATAAGATGTGTTTTGGGTGATCAAATCACAAGTAGACAAAGGAGACACATTCCTGTTTAAATCTGGCATTTAAATGCTTAGGGTTTAGGTCTTTTGTCCACTGTTCTGGTGATTAGGGTCTGTGGGTGAG
Source organism: Danio jaintianensis (assembly GCA_903798115.1). Classification (NCBI taxonomy): domain Eukaryota; kingdom Metazoa; phylum Chordata; class Actinopteri; order Cypriniformes; family Danionidae; genus Danio; species Danio jaintianensis. Next base: position 1,180,211 of record CAIGQV010019430.1, on the reverse strand, counting down.
TGTATGTACCGCACATTCTCTGATCTTTCAATTGTATACAGCCAAAAAACTTGCAGATTATTTATTTCTGAGTTCCAAACAAAGAATTTATTTATATGTTACAGCTTTAACATGTATATACGCTCTTGTCTTCATTTAAATTTAACAAATATTTTACAACATTATATGATATATATGATAATGGATACTTTTTACTTAATCACAGGTTTGAATAAAAAAGTGTCAGTATTTCAACACTCCTGTTTAAAATAACTCGGGTATATATCTGTACTTGTACTTGAGTAAAGGAACGTGTGTATGTTTGTCATCGCTCGCCCTGACATACTTAAACTGAAATTGAAGAATGAGCTTATATGACATCATTTTGAACAAAATGAGGCCAAAGCAAAGTTTGTTTGGATTTTGTGCATGCCAAAGTTTCCTTTCAGGAAAGGTTTGGTTTGTCTGGTAAACCCCACCAAACTACTATTGGTCTGTGGCAATGACGTAATCATTTTGATCTAAGGCAACGCTCAAATAAGTTCATAACGTTTCCCTCAGGGAATAGCAGCACCCTCAGGCCAATGAAAGGGTCATTATCTCTGTACCCTCAACCTGTGGTATTCTCCCCCAAGACAAAGAAGAAACTGATGTCTGCTCGTTTTACATGACCTGACCTGAAGCTGCCACTTTTTTGTGATTTGTGTTGCAGAGAAAGAAAGGCAGGGGAGGGAGTGCAGAGCGTTGGCTGGGCGTGGAGGAGAAAGAAAGGAAAAGACAAAAGGAGGCTTTGAAAAGGGCTCTTTTTCCCCTGCAGTAAACTTTGCCAACCTCTAGATGATTTGCAGTCAACAGAGTACAAAGGCTGCTTAGGGCAGCACAAAATCCTGACAGAGAATTAAAGAGCGGTCATAGCGATGCAGGAAAGGACCGGACAGTTTTCTGGATGAATGCCCTGCTTTTAATCATTAGCTGCACATGTACTGTAAATGTGTGATCAAATTAATCATGACAACTGTAATAGCAGAAAAAAACATGTAGAACAGAGAACATGTATTTCAGAATGGATGCCTATTTACGTGTATCAGTACATTACAATAGGACATTGGCAGTTGGAGATGCCTGGTTGTAAAGTACAACGCAGCTCAACAAAAGCTTGTACTGTTTATTCTGAAAGGTTAGTTGGATTATACCTAAAGCTAAAATTAGAACGTTTACAGACACAGCCCTGCTAATGGACTCTTTGAACCAAACCCACAAAGCACCTTGATATCAAAACGACAGCATATAACCCTTTAGACCACCAAAATAACAACGAAAAGTATTATAATATAAGAAATCAAAAATGTATTATAATATTTCAAATATATCCTACTTTGATCAATCTAACATTGGCCTGAAAAAACAAAAAACAAAATAGCTTACAGGACAGTATGTGTTTTTTGACGCCAATGTAGGCAGAAGGTAGCTTACATGCTTTGTAGGGATACAAGATCCAGTGTAAATTTGTAACTTGAAACCTAAGCTTTCCGATAAATAAAACGTATATTTATCACAATTCTGGAAGAGAGGACTCAAATGCAGAGAGAGTTAATTAAGGGGGTTTATTGACACACAAGTGGAAACATGGGAAAGGTAACAAACAGTTCAACAGGTGATGATGGTAAGTAGTGCAGGAGAGCCTAAGCACCAGCCACAGATGGTATAACAGGCTGGGAGACTGACAAGGGATATCGGGCCAGGCAGGAGGTAGTGGAGGCCAGGGAAGGGGCATAATATGTACATAAATATTTTTATACAGGTGAATCCAAATATGAACTTGTATGTCATACAGTATGATTTATTTCCATATGAAATTCCTATAAAAAATATAACTGAAAAAAGAAAACGGCAGATGGATATTTAATTTTCCTATAGGGACATTCGAGCTTACCACTAATAATTTACTAAATAGCACTAAAAGATTTTAGGTAAGAGTTCTCTTAAAGTCCATGAGAAATCAATTTACTATCACAACCAGGGCTAGAACCCAGATCTCTGGTGTAGAGATTGGAATGATGTGCCACTGAGCCACAGGGATAGTAGTGTCAGACCAAACAAAACACTCAAAGTGGGAATAAACAAATAAAATAAATCTGACTTTGGAATGTTTAAACAGAAACAAACATAAAAAGAAAACTCCATGATGGGAGAAAACAAACAAGAAGGCAGTAAACAACAGGGAAAACAAAAGGCTTACTAGGCGCCGATCTGGAGGTCTAGGGAATGCAAGACAAGCTCACAGTTACAACTCAAAAACCGTGTGAGATACCGAGAAGCAATAACACTGTCTGCAACAAGGCACAGGTGATAGGAACTAGGTAAACAAGAACACACAAGGGAGAACTAAGGCAGAGAGGGAATATCGGGACCTCTAGGGGCACGGAGACAAAGTACAGGATGGTGACGTTTACAATGTTTATTTTGCTAGCTCACATTGTTATTCTTAAGGTGAATAATTAATCATTGCAAGTTAATACACTGAAACAAATGTTTGTTTTTGTAATATTCAATCAAAGTCTGACCATTAACTTTGTAGTCTCCTCTGTTGACGTTAACTTGAAAGGTTCCATAGCAATACTCTTAACCATTCCCCTCTTACTGTTAGTTTGCTAAGAGGGAATGATTCACAAAAAGAAGGCAACGCATCCATTCAATATTCTGTTTCAGTTGAAAGTACATCAACATACTGAAATAAAATGCCTCAGCAACTTCAGGTTCACATTGACTTTAAAGTCTATTCACAGAGCTGCTGAAACAAACTTTTACTAAGGAGTAGAGAGAAGTCTTAAGCTAAGAGTTAAGGTGGAGTTGTCCACATTGCTTTGGAAAATGTCACCTAACTGTGCACACAGTGATTGGCTGATGGGGAGGGAAGAGGTGAGAAATTTAGATGGAAAGTTTGTAGAGCACGATATTATGTCGTCATATTCAAATAAATGTTTCAATATAAAAATATTGCCATGTTCAAATAAAGATATTAATATGCAGACTAAGTGAAGAATTATGTTCCTTGTTCCATGTTTTATTGTTTTAGACATTAAATTAAGATTTTCTTCCAGTTACAAATTAATGAATTTTCTTAGAAAATAAATAATTAAAGCTGCCAAAATCTGCTGCATATCTGAATGATAAGAGTTCAGTACATGTAATTGACATACCATGAGCATCAAACACCATTGTTTCCTCGTTCTCATGCAAATCCTGTGAGTGTAAATTCTGGTGTAAATCAGATCAATCGGAAACAAAACACTGACTGTAACGATTTACATGAGACCATTAATATGCATGCCCCAGGCTGTGTTTGATTGGTCACAACATTTCCTAATGATATTACAATGATAACTTTATCCCTTAAAATTTGTGGTATGCAAATTATAATTTTGTTCAGCACCATATATAATGTGAAAATTGCAGCGTGAGTTTGTAATGTGGAAACAAACACATAAACTGCTGAATAGAAGTGCACTTTCATGCATTGTGTCATATCACTCAGCTCTTTTGCTATGTTTCTGGAGTGAAAGTATGAAAATAAACTTATTAAACCCATCTAGTTTTGCAGGTGTTGATATGAATTCCTGCCTGTGTTTTCATATACAATAAAACCACAAAATACAACTCTAAATGTCAGTCCATTTTGTCAAGTATAATTGTCAAGTATAACAAAAATAAAATTGGCATTGTTCTCTTTTTTCTGGGAATACCTATACCCAAAAATGTTTAGAGAATGGTTTGCGACTGTTTAGAAAAAACTACACCAAATGAATTAAAAAGACACTCTATCAATGAGCACAATGACAAAAGATGCCAACAATCCATAAAACAATAACAGCCACAGCTGAATGAAGATCCCTCCACTGTAAATCAGCAACTTTCTTCAACAATGGAGAGAGAGAGAGAGAGAGAGAGAGAGCACCAGAACTGAGCTTATTAATATTCATGAACCTTCCAAATAAGGTCAAAACCAACCATATCATGTTTTAATATATCAGGGACAATTCCTAGGGTTAAAAACGGACTGTAAACTGTTTCTGGAGAATTTTGGCACTTACCTAAGCCACCTTTTGTAGATATCAGACAACATTTTAACATATTTTATCAATGCATTGTATGGCACCTTTAAGCAAATATATTATTAAATGCTTTTAAAATTGTGTATATATATTTTGAAAAAATGTCCGAACATATACATATATATATAAAAAGTTGAAATATATTTGTAGACATCTTTCTGACCATACCATGTGGAATGCCTCCACATTTAAAGGGTTAGTTCCCTTAGATAATAGTCTATCATCATTTACTTCATTCATACTTCATTTACATCATTTACTTGTTCCAATCCAATTTGAATTTAGCTGGAAACCTGTAAACATTGACTTCCATAGTAGGAAAACATAATACTGTAGACATCAATGGTTACAGGTTTCCAGCTTTCTTCAAAATATCTTATTTTGTGCTCAGCAGAAGAAAGAAAATCATAAAGGGTTGAAACAATAAAGGTTTAGTAGATATTTCACTTTTGGGTGAAATATGGCTTTAAACGTGGAGGTAATCCCATACGGTCAGGAATATGTTGTTGAACTATTCCTTTAAGATGTTTTATGAATACAACCCCTAGCCTAATATACAACACTCCCAAATATAGTGCAGACTGGAAATGTTTCAATTCAGTTTTAAATCTAAACAAATACTGCCCTGAATAAGCACAAATATGTTAGAAACTTTATCCAATCACTAAAAAAGAGTATTCAATATGGGAGCTACATCTATTTTAGTTAACAAATTGATCATTTTGAACAATGAACTATTCTATTTTCACTCTACACCATTGTTCCTCACACTTTATTCAATGACCAGTTTATGTTGTTATTCAAAATGTATTCACAGTGCAAACAGACCATTAATAGTAATCATAAAACAAACCAGAGGGCAACAAGGTGGCTCAGTGGTTAGCACTGTCGCCTTACAGCAAGAAGGTCATTGGTTCGAGTCCCGGCTGGGTCAGTTGGCATTTCTGTGTGAAGTTTGAATGTTTTCCCCATGTTTGCGTGGGTTTTCTCTGGGTGCTCCGGTTTTCCCAGTCCAAAGATATGCGCTATAGGTGAAATTAATAAAACTAAATTAGCCATAGTGTATGTGTGTGAATGTGAGAGTGTATGGATGTTTCCAAGTACTGGGTTGCAGCTGGAAGGGCATCCGCTGTGTAAAACATATGGTGGAATAGTTGGCGGTTCGTTCTGCTGTGGCAACCCCTGATGAAAAAAGGGACTGAGCCCAAGAAAAACGAATGAATAAATGAATGAATAAAACAAACCAGTAATTTATTTGCTACATTTCTAATTTTTGACCTCCAGGTTTGAGAAGCACTCTCTCTGGCTCTATTTAGTGATTTATTAAATCACGACAGCCTCTTTCATCTACTACTTTTTAATTAAAAAAATATGAAACACTCCTGCTGCCTTTCTCTCGCAGAGTTCTGTAGCTTTTTCCCATAGTATCTTTCCGCGGCAATGGCTTATTTCACAGCTGAACAAATAAAAGCTGTTTTGTGTGCCAGTGAGAACGCTGCATTTTCCAGTTATTCATCAACATCCCATAAAACCAGCGCAGGTGTTATCTTAGCAACAGAAGGCCAGAGCAGCAGTTTGCTTAAGCAGAATGCAGAGTTCCAGCACATATCTTGACATAGCAATAATTCACGTTACAGTCGAACAGTATATGAGGCAGCAGAATGAAGAGGTGATAACAGCCTCATAAAGGTCTCCTGGCCTCTCCTGTCACTCATCATCAGTATGATAAGCTGGAGGGACTATAGAATCATATGTAAAGCACAGAATTTGGTCATATTACTTATGTCGTGACTTCTATTTTTTTTAAGAAAAAGATCAAATGCTGTGGCAATGTTTACTTATGTTGGTTCTTGCAGCTATTGCGGCAGTTTGGAAATCTGAGAAATACACAATTGGGGCGGCACGATGGCTCAGTGGTTAGCACTGTTGCCTCACAGCAAGAAGGTCGCTTGGTTTGAGTCCCGGCTGGGCCAGTTGATGTTTCTGTGTGGAGTTTGCATGTCCTCCCCGTGTTCGCGTGGGTTTCCTCCGGGTGCTCCGGTTTCCCCCACAGTCCAAAGACATGCACTATAGGTGAATTGGATAAACTAAATTGGCCATAGTGCATGGGTGCGTGTGTGCATGTGAGAGTGTATGGGTGTTTCGCAGTACTGGGTTGCAGCTGGAAGCGCATCTGCTGCGTAAAACATATGCCAGAATAGCTGGTGGTTCATTCCGCTGTGGCGACCCCTGATACATAAGGAACTAAGCTGAAAGAAAATGAATGAATGAATGAATGAATACACAATTTTAACTTGTGACACAAAACCTAAAACACAGGGAAACATCAAGGATGCTTTAATATGTTGTGCTTTTTATTAGACTGCACAGAGCATGATAAAGTATGTTAAAACAGCGCTGTTTTTTCTCTATGCTTTTATGCTGCACTCATACTGGCATGATAATAAGTGTTGAGTACTTTAAACCATGTTAACATAACTTCAGCAAGAGTCCTCCTGTAGGATGTAATGACCACAACTCCATTGATTCCACACTAAGTCACAGCATCATCAAACCATGCCTTTGTATTGAATACATGCCCTCTAGCTTTAAATAATCCACTAATAGTGAGAATTGGTACATAAAGTCTGTGTGAAATTAAAATTTACAATGTTTATTTTGCTAGCACACATTGTTATTCCTTAGGCGAACAATTAATCTGTGCAACTGTTTGTTTTGGTAATCTACAATCAAAGTCTAGCCATTTTCTTCTGCGTTTAGAGCGGTTTGGAGTGGTGGTCCTTCTCTGTTGACATCAGTTTGACGGCTTCAGCCACAATATTCTTAACCCCACCCCTCTTACTGTTAGTTTGCTATGAGGGAATAATGTGCCGCCGCCTGCTTAATTTTCTGTTTCAGCTGGAAATGAAAACCTATAGTCACACACAAGTTAAAATTCTCTATTAACAAACTATTAAATAATACTTTTTTGCTTAAATAATGCCTAATTTGTAGGTTTAGGTATTGGGAAGGATTAGGGATGTAGAATATGGACTTTGGGGAACTTTCTTTCAAAAGACCTGAATCAAATAATTTTAAATAATAAAGTTGCCCAGTAAACTAAATTGGCCGTAGTGTATGTGTGTGAATGAGTATGTATGGATGTTTTCCAGAAGTGGGTTGCAGCTGGAAGGGCATCCGCTGCGTAAAACACATTCCGCTGTGGTGAACCCTGATGAATAAAGGGACTAAGCCGAAGGAAAGTGAATGAATGAATGAATGAAAGTTGCTCAAAAAATTCCATATACATAGTGAAAAGTGAAAGGTTTCTCAAAATATTTTGTTTTTTTCTGTTGTGGTGAGTTTTAAATTATAACCTGTTCTGAAATCAGCTTTCGTGTGAAAATGAATTAATTTCTTTTAATGTCTCTGATGTTCAGTTCAAAAATATTTCTTTCAAGCAGCCTCTTAATGGAGTGAGTTGAAATATTCTGTCATCATTTAATAAGACATGAAAACTCACTCGAGATTGTTGCTTACAAACGCAGTTTCCTGATCACTCATCATGTGTGCAGTTTGTTGAGTGACACACTTCACCTCTGAGTAAAAGCACTGAAGCAGCTGTATCTGTTCTTGGTCAGAGCTGTTTGAATCCAGGTGAAATAAACATGTAATGAAGGTGTCATCGGGTTTCTCTTATGTGAGCTTTTCCACTTTGTGGCATTCCAAAGTTTTGACGTCTTTGTTGAGATCAAAAATAAAAGCTCTTTAAATTCAAAACCTCAAACCTAGGCTGTAGATTGAAGCGTGTTGTAACCTAACCTTCCAGAAAGATTGCTTTAAAAAAAACTTGAAGCCTGAAAACTTACTAATCATTTTTAATGTACTGATTCACACGACTTCATACTAAAAGCTACACACGAAATATGAGTTATGCATTTAGGCTGTTTATTTCTATGATAACAGTGTCGTTTTGAAATGTTTTGAAAACTACAGTATATGACTTCTGTCTCTGAGTAAATGTGTATTACTGTACATGTTCAGTCTATAGACTTGCATGAGTACTTGGCAACCAAAACAACAATGCAGGCTACAGGACTGTATGTATGCAGGTGCGTAATTTTTCTTCACACTTTCATTTCACTTTAAGTAACATCGCCAACTACTGGCCTGGCATGCATAATATGGTATTTTTAGTTATTTTCGTTATTTCTTCTCATCTGAAAAAATACTATAGCAATTTATAGTAAACACTGTAGTGTTTTTGAACCTTACTATAGTAACATACACTTTAAAAAATATCTGTAAATTAGCAGCTTTAAGTATTTTGGGATTTTTGTTTTATTTAAAATTTTTCTAATGTTTTAGTTTTTAATAGTTATATTACTTGTCAATTAAAAAACACCTAATGTGAATTTTTACATCTCTGAATCTGCGTCTTATTTCGGAGGCCACTGCTGTCCTGCATATACATTGTACATACGTAGTCATATACATTGTAGCAGCCTTAAAAACTGAACTGAAATACAGTGTGTTTTCCACCAATCCATACCGCAGAGCTGAAACTGGCAGTGGGCTGGTTATAGAGACCCAAACAATGACAGACTTTCCGACATGGAACACATTTTTTCAAAGGAGAATATCTGACTTTAGCATTGTTTTTCAGATAAACAAGTATGTTCACTTAGCATGTTTCTTAAATATCTGCAAACATATTATGGCATTTTTATGCTTTAGAAGAGTCAAAAACTTACATACAGCACCTTTAAGTACATTGTTATTTTGTAGCTGCACCCAAAAGCAGATGATATTTTTTGCATTCAGTAGGGATTCCACCATAAGGCAAAGGTAAGCAATTGCCTTGGATCCCAATCTACCTATGCCCCTCTAACAAATGTTATTTATTTATTTATTTATTTAGGGGCAGCGCGGTGGCGCAGTGGGTAGCGCTGTCGCCTCACAGCAAGAAGGTCGCTGGTTCAAGCCTCGGCTGGGTCAGTTGGCATCCCGTGTTCGCATGGGTTTCCTCCGGGTGCTCCGGTTTCCCCCACAAGTCCAAAGACATGCGCTATAGGTGAATTGGGTAAGCTAAATTGTCCGTAGTGTATGTGTGTGAATGGGAGTGTATGGTTATTTCCCAGTGTTGCGTTGCAGCTGGAAGGGCATCCGCTGCCTAAAAACATATGCTGGATAAGTTGGCGGTTCATTCCAAAAAGAAAATGAATTTATTTATTTATTTTCCTTATTACAAAACATAAAAATTCACTGAAACAGCATCATAATGCTTAAATCATTAGTGTTGTGAATAGGAACCGTTGCTGCCACCTGAATACCACCACCATTGGATGATTCCAATATTTTTCTCCACTGCGCATTGTAGAACTGCTGAAGTGATTGACAGATAGCGTGTACAGAGTGAACAGAGTTAAAAGAAACTGAAGGTACCCAAGGTGTGTTGAAAATAGTTGGAAATGAGAGTAAAGCAAAACTATGAAAGGTAACAAACTTGTTTTGTGACACCACAGTGTAATTCATTCATTCATTCATTTTCTTTTCGGCTTCGTCCCTTTATTAATCTGGGGTCGCCACAGCGGAATGAACCGCCAACTTATCCAGCATATGTTTTACGCAGCGGATGCCCTTCCAGCTGCAACCCATCACTGGGAAACACCCATACACACTCATTCACACACATACACTTTGGCCAATTTAGCTTACCCAATTCACCTATACCGCATGTCTTTGGACTTGTGGGGGAAACCGGAGCACCCGGAGGAAACCCACGTGAACACGGGGAGAACATGCAAACTCCACACAGAAATGCCAACTGACCCAGCCGAGGCTCGAACCAGCGACCTTCTTGCTGTGAGGCGATTGTGCTACCCACTGCGCCACCGCGTCGCCCCCACAGTGTAATTTTGTAGCATAAAACATAGAAGTACCTCATTTATCCAGCTGGTTTTGACATCTTTGTCATGCCTCACTTGAAGATGCAGAGAAAAAAATACTTTAAGTTCCACTATGATAAATAATTTCGCTGTTAGAAAAGAAACATTACTCTATCTAGATTTACTGTTTAGATGGGTTAAAAATGTAACATGCCAAAGAGATCTGGGGCCGGTTGCACCAGCAGTGCTTAAGTTAAAATGTAGCCTAGTTGTGACTTAAAGCAACACTTAAGTTACAAATTTCCACACTACTAAATATTTTTGTGTTGCAGAACCGAACTTAATTTAAACGTAATGCTACGTTCCAACTAAATATTTACAGCAGCCTCCCCCCATGTATAATGGTAGAAAAGAGACAACTGCAAGATTAGTTTACATTGAGGACCTCGCAATCATATTGAAGAATGCTCTCCCTCTACTCGCAGCCTTATTTTCCTCCCAAATCTCGCATTTGTTTCGGTTTGTGAAAGAAGAATAATTTTCTATAAGTGTTTTCTGTTAATTGTATCCATCAATTAAAATGAGAATTTCTTCATGTTTATTTATATAGCGCTTTTTTACAACGTGGATTGTGTCAAAGCCGCTTAACATAGAAGTTCTAGTAAAGTCCAGATTTCAGAGTTGAAGTTCAGTAGTTCAGTTCGGCGTGGTTTAAATGTCACTGCTGAAAGTTCAAACACTGAAGAGCAAATCCATCGATGCGCAGCTCCACAAGTCCCAAACCAAGCAAGCCAGTGGCCAGGAAAAAAAAACTTCACCAACTGACGAAGTGAAGGAAAAAAAAACCTTAAGAGAAACCAGGCTCTGTTGGGCACGACCATTTCTCCTCTGGCCAAACTTCCTGTGTGGAGCTGCAGTCTAGGCACCGGAGGCTGGAGAACGCTGGACGTCCATTGTGGAGAACTGCAGGTGTGAGTAGGTCACCGGCGGGAGGTCAGGCTGGCCCACAGGATCAATGCGGGGACTTGTCTGTCACTGTGGTCTTTCAGGAATCAGTCTCATGCACTCCACTCCTCCATGACCACCACAGCATCAGCTCAGGATACGGCCTGGTCCAGGATTATGGATACCTTGGCAACATTTCTTCACAGATCTTGGATCGCATCAATGGCGCTGCATAATCTCTAGGGGCCTCGGGTTGAGTATCCACAGGTGGAAATAAAGAATAAAGAAAATAGTTAGCATAGCTGCTGTTCACAGTGTATTTAAACGAGATGCAAAAATTAAGTTAGTAGTAGTTAGTAGGTAATTTTTTCAAGACTGAGTTTTTCCTCCTGCTCTTTTCTCTTTCATATGTAGGATAATCAAGTATGTTTTGATAACTTTGTGTATTTTGCGTGCATTCACGGCTCGCGATGCAGGTGTGTCGTCTGTTATTAGTGACTGACTGTAATTTAATGTATTATTAAAATGTAATTTCTTATTTCATTTTCATAGGACAGTTATATATAGATGCATTAGTTGCAGAATTTTAAATCAGTTTAACGATTTAAATGCTTTTTTATGTCATTCAATGCGACTACGCATGACTTTACGTAAAGCTTACGACCTTCTAACTACGGTTTGCCTTAAGAACATGTGGTGCAACTGAAGTGAGAACAAATTTAGCTACAAACTACCTAGTAGTTACTAAGCCCCTAGTGAGGACTTTACGTTCCAGTTTAAGAAAAAACATATGATCAGCTGGTGCAACCCTACCTTGTTGGTTATCTTCGTGCAACTACAACAAGAATTGTCACGTTACTGGGAGGTATTGCAGACGGGACAAGAGGTAGGATCCATGTGCAATTTTAATGATAAAACATCGTGCAAAAACAGGACATCCAGGAACACAAAGTAACAAAATAACAAATAAACAAAACAACAAACTAAGACCGGGAACTAAGCTATAACATGAGCAAAAACAACAAGACCAAACAAAACCAACAACTGAGAATAACAAACGACTGAGCATTGACCAAACGGGAGCAAGGTGTATAAATAGTCCAAACAATGAGTAGTGATCGGATGCAGCTGTGTGTGTGATGAGTGGAAGTGGAAACCGGGTGTGTGTGGCGGAATGATGGGAATTGTAGTTTGTGATGATTTGTAGTTCATGATGAATTGTAGTTCACCAGCGATCTCTGAAGTCCTTGATCGCTGGTGAACATGACAAGAATAATAAAAACTGAAACCTATGCATTTTTATTACCTGTACTTTAAAGCCGTTGAATATGGACTTAGAATAAATTTTCATAGTTCTCTTGTGCGGACACACATATGTTATATATTTGATTTTTTATTTACATCATATACATTTACAATGTATATATTTTGTTTTTATGTGTGGTGCTTCTGCCTGTGCACATATATATATCCAATTTTCCGAGTGTCGTTAGTAAAACAGATTTCTGGTCAGAAAAATATTTGTAATATCAAAGGGTAAATCAGAGATATAGTTAATTCTTTGTGAATTTAATTTTTTATTTGTGAATTAATTTTATTTCACATTGAGAAAATAAAACATTATTGTACAGATTTATGTAGAGATTACATTAATACAAAAATGTATATCAGTAATTTGAGAATGAGACAGCTAAATACATGTTACAAAGTGTGCATGTTAGGATGGTTGAGGCCCCATGGCTGAAATTGCCTGGGGCCCCCAAATCACAAAATCCCATGGAATTTAGCCAATTAAACAACTGCTGGAGAAACCAGCCAACATCTTAAACCACCACAAAGTGATGTCATGTCTTGAAAGCCAATGTTTACATCAGTTACTTGAGAGGAAAATGGTGACATCAATCATTACAGCTTGTAAACAATGCATACCTGACACACTGAGTCATTTTTACGTGTCTGCCAAAATCGTTTTACATGTACAGTAAATGAAATTGAATAAACATAGATCATAATAGTGCACATCTATACTGAAGCAGCACAACATCACGCAACTCCAGTTGAATTTGTTGTGCAGTTCATGTCTAACATACTAGTTTACTGTTTAATTAAACAAATATTGATTTTAAAATTGTACGTTCAGGATAGGAATGTCCCAAATCCCAAGATAATATCATATATCATATATCATAAGATAATATAAGTTCTTATATAGTTGGTTTCAAAACTACTGCTGTTGTTCATAGGCCAGATCAAACACACTGACTTTTTCGTTCCACCATTTGGTCTGTTCATGCGTGTATCCTACAGATTTAGTCTTGAACAACTTGGAAAAAAATAAGAAATAAAAAATAATAATACACCTTTTGTTGCATTAAACAATGATGTCATTGAGGACTGCTGTGGAATTAAGGCCTGCCTGACTTACATGGCCCTTGTTTTAGGATCTAATCTGTTTGGACCAGTTGGATAAGATTAGTTTGTAAACTAATTGGCCAAGGCAAAAGAACACAGTGTCTGCGGGGAATGTGTCTGAATCTCCCCGCTGCTGAGATTAAAGCAGATTAATTGCAGTTCCCACTCAAACCCAACCAGCCCTTGAGTTCATTCATTCTCTCTTCGCTGATCCCCTTTCCATTTATACAACTGCTTCAGGTTTCACAGAAGTCAGAGGAGCTTTGACCTTTCCTTAATTAATACTGAGCAGCTCAGCAGACGATCAATTCATCGGTGTTATGGAAAAATAATTATCCTTCTTATTAATATGATATAGCAATGAAATCCTTTTCATGACATGATTATTGAAAAAGAAATTATATTCGTCACATTGTGGAGACCAACTGTCCCCAATGCCAGTAAATTTTCACCTTGTGGGTACATTTTTGTTTGCCCACCATGAAGAAAAAGGCTCATATTATTCAGAATTAAGTATTTTGAAAATGTAAAATACTTTTATTATTATTTTGAGTATTTCCAGGAGGGTTGAGTTTACGGATTGGGTTGGGAGAAGAAGACAGAATATACAGTCTGTAGAGCATAAACCATATGTTTATGGGAAGTCCCCATAAAGATAGCTGTACAAATGTGTGTGTGTCTCCCTGAGGTGGGGTTGTCATGGATGGTGTCCTTCATCCACAGTTTAACTGGATCCACTTTAATTTTCTGAGACACTAACTACACCGCCTCACAGCAAGAAAGTCACTGATTCGAGTCCTGGCTGGGCCAGTTGGCATTTCTGTGTGGAGTTTGCATGTTCTCCCCGTGTTTGCGTAGGTTTCCTCTGGGTGCTTAGGTTTCCTCCACAGTCCAAAGACATGCGCTATAGGTGAATTGAATTAACTAAAATGGCCATAGTGTATGAGTGTGAGAGTGTATGGGTGTTTCCCAGTAATGGGTTGCGGCTGGAAGGGCATCTGCTTTGTAACATATGCTGGAATAGTTGGCGGTTCATTCCACTGTGGCGACCCCTGATAAATATGAGACTAATCCGAAAGAAAATGAATGAATGAATACATACAGTATTTCAGTTTTGTACATAATTCTTGGTCACCCAGTTCATCTCCTGCTGAATCTGATTCTCAGCCACATGTTTATGATGCTATTAGGTCAAGAAGATCTTTTAAGTTGTATGTCATTATTGTGCAAAAACATGCAGTTTGTCTTGTGTGAAAACTTGAGTGGACACAGAGAGAGAGAGAGAGAGAGAGAGAGAGAGAAAGAGCCTGTGATGTGAGATGGCTGCTCTGCTGCTGATTGTTAACTTAGCATTTTCATTTCATCTGTGAGTGTTTATTTTCTTTTGCAAAACACTTTTCATACAATCCAACTATAAACAATTAAGGTCTTTTCACTTGCCTCTCACCACTCATCTAACTTGGGCTGATTATAAATACTCAAAGAGATGTTACACAATAAGAGGAACATCTGCACCTGACCACTATATAGACTGTTTTTTATGTGCACAAATCCAATTAAGTCTCAAATCCAATGACACATGTAGTAGCAGTTGTCTCTGGCCAATCAGTGATCTGCAGTGTTTACACATCACACTTTGGTAAGAGCTTACTTGAAACCTCAACTGAGGTGTCACTAAAAAAGCTACCAGGTACTGTAAAAAGTGGGGGGAAAAACAATCGTGAGCCATACTGAACCATACCCTGCAGTGGAAAAGTATCATTACTGTACAGGCTCCACCATGGACCGCCAGCCCTCTGGAGTTTTTGCTGATATTTACAGTATATATCTGATGTTTCTGCTTTGCCTAATTTCCTGGCAACTCCATTGGCTCCCACTCTATAGCCTCTCCATCAACAGCCTCCACTTTGGTCTCTACCTATCAAAGATCCTGACCCTGACCTGACCCTCTTTTCCAACCCCTAGCAGTGTCATCGTCCACCACTTAGGTACAGTTTTTGCTTACATCACTTGTGGTGGGGGAAGGCACATTCATGTTCTTTGTTTGTACTTCATTGTTTTGCCTATTAGGTAATGTTACCTTTGTGCCCATGTCTGAAGCGCTGCTCACACTATATAATTTCAGCCATGATTTGGTCATCTGAGACAAATTTGGGTAATCCTAAAAGATTCCTGAAATCCTGGGCTAAAATCTGTCGTTTATGATCATTGATTTGACATGTTCAATGACAGCTGCTTAGTGGCTGTTGCAGTTTCTTATTGAGTTCCTTTTCCATAAAGATGGGCTTAATAAAGGGGGTCAGTGGAATTCGGGTACGAACCAGGCAATCAAACCAAATGTGAAAGCACCTTGAATCACCCGATCATGCAGTGCCACCTATAGAAATCTGTGATACACCTGTAACATGGTTCTGGACAACAGGGTTGAGGACACAATTGCAGAGTTTTTATTAAACAAAGAATGGTCAGACAGACAATGGTCAAACACAGGAGCAAACAGTATCATGAAGGGCAATCCAAAGCATTAATCAAAAGCAGGCAAGAGATCGGTTTAGGCGGCTAACACCAAAAAAATCATAAATAAGGCGAGGGTCTGGAAACACGGCAAGGAAAAACAAGGTAAAGTAAACACTTTGTAATGTGTACAGATTAACAATACTCAGCAACTAGTGTGAGTGAGTGAGGTGTATTTATAGTCCTGGAAATCAGTAATGAAAAGCTTCAGCTGTGTGTCTGTGTGTGTGTGTGTGTAATCAGAGAAAACCAGAACAGGTGTGTGTGAGGTGCATGACAGGATTTGTAGTCCATTTGGTGGCAGATTTGTAGTTCTCCAGCGATCCGCAGTAGCTAGTTCGCTGATAACTGTAACAACACAGAGTTCACGTTTAGATTTCAAAGATATAAAAATATATCATATGTACTTATGCAACATATTATTCAAAATACTGTATGTGGTTTGTAAATGGGTGTTTGTATATGAATATTGAGAACCGGGCCAAAAGTTATGTGTGAATCTGTTTAGATGCATTTAGTTGGGTGTTGTTTGTTCTGTATTGTCTTCGTAAATGTGTACCATTTTTTGCATTCTTTTCTACATTTTTTTTGGATGATCTGTTTTATTTTGTGTTTTTGCCTAAAATTAATTACTACTGCTGCCTTTAGATCCATGTTTTCTCTTTCTTGCCTTACCATGCATGACACATGACAGATAGCCTCTTACCTGGGTCAAGAAAATGCTAGAAGTTTTAATGAAAAGCAAAAATAAGTGAAAGTACTGTAATCTTTCACCAAGGGTTTATGCAAAGTACGATGGGACCATCGCAACTGGTCTACCTTTACAGGTACTCTGCCCTGCACCATTTGTGGGCCAGTGGCATAATTAACTCCTCCTTCCTTCCTTCAGCACCAGTTAGGGATACATTCTCTATGAGGGTCGGTGGTTACAGCCGTTCATCAAATGGGCACCCCCCTTTCCTTGGTGTTTCACTGATTTAAGCCCATGACACCTCGGGAGGGCTCGACAGCAGATCCAGCGTCCTGGATCTACTCCTGCTGACCACCACCCAACTCTATGATGTGGTTTGTCTTCCAACAGGTTGGCTCCTCCACCGTACCTCCCTTTGTAGCCAAATCCAGCGAGGTTTCATTTCTTTAAAATAAAATGACTAAATAATTTAAACTTCAATAATATGTGACCCTCGACCATAAAACTAGTCATACATGTACATTTTGTAAAATTGAGATTAAATTGAACAAAAAGGTTTTCCATTGAGGTATGATTTATTAGAATAGGATAATATTTGTCCAAGATAAAACGATTTGAATATCTGGAATCTGAGGGTTGAAAAAATCATCATTAAAGTAATACAAATAAAGTTCTTAACAATGTATATCCCTAATCAAAATACGTTTTGAAATATTTACAGTTGGAAATGACCAAAATATCTCAGGAAGTTCATGAGTTTTGGCATAAAAGAAAAATCTCTCATTTTGACCCAAACAATCTATTTATTATTGCCATTTTTGCCCCATTATTGCCCAAAAATAAGCCTGTGCAACATTGGTTTCGTGGTTACATATATCCACAATTTTTACATTAACAAATACACATAAACATTGATATTCAATGTAATTTAATGACAGAGTTCATATTTCATTCATTCATTTTCTTTTCGGCTTAGTCCCTTTATTAATCTGGGGTCGCCACAGCGGAATGGACCGCCAACTTATCCAGCATATGTTTTACGCAGCGGAAACCCACGCGAACACGGGGAGAACATGCAAACTCCACACAGAAACGCCAACTGACCCAGCCGAGGCTCGAACCAGCGACCTTCTTGCTGTGAGGCGAACGTGCTACCCACTGCGCCACCGTGCAGCCCTAGTTCATATCTTATGGAGACAATTAAAACAATTAAAGTTAACAAATCTTTAAATAAAAAAAACAGTATAGCTACATTAGATGCATTTTAGCACTGTATTTGCGGTGTTTGTGAACATAAGTGTGAGTGGTATCACAAACTGCTTTTGCTCTCACCACACAAAAGGATTTTTAAATTTAACACGTATGTGTGTGGTTGGCGTGTTGATGACCATGATAGTCTGTGTGTAGAGTTACAAAGTAAAAACCCTATTTTGAAAGAAGCAGTAAATGCATAACAGAAGCCACCCCATCATGTGTGTTTTGGGTTTTCTTTTTAGATTTTAAAGAAAAGTAGCCATAGTTCCTTTACAATTGTCAAAAGCTGTAAAAGCAGAGCTATAGCACACTGATGTGTAGCCACTGTATATGCTGTAAATCTTCACATACTTGCACTGGTTGTTTTGGTAACCAGACTCTTGAGGAAAAGGAGTGTGTAGATGAACCTCTGCTGTACCAGGCACTGCGTTTCTGCAATCCCAGGTGGGAGTAACGGCATATCAGTGCTTTGATATTAACAGTTCTTCCATTCCCATATAGGAAACATATGCAGATTTTTAGATATATTTTTGTTTTTCACACTTTACACACTTTAATGTTTTACAATAAAATATTATTCAAAGATAACACAAGTAAACACATCATGCAGTTTTTAAATGAAGTTTTATTATTAACGGAAAACAAAATACAAGCAGACTACCTCCGTCAAAACATAACTTAATTCTGGTTTATCACACCTGAGTTCAATTTCTCTAGGCACATCCATGCATGATTATTGCCATACCTGTTAGCAAAAACGAGACATCATGCCAAGATCCAAAGACATTCTAAAACAAATGAGAAAGAAAATAATTGAGATATGGAAAACGTTATATGGCAGTTTCTAAAACTTTGGGACTGCTGCAAACTGCAGTGAGACCCATTATCTACAAAAGGCAAAAAAAAATGGAACAGTGGAGAATCTTTCCAGGAGTGGTTGGCTGACCAAAATTACCCCAAGAGTGCAGCGACAACTCATCCAAGAGATCATAATAGATCACACAACAACAGCCAAAGAACTGCAGGCCTCACTTATTTCAGTTAAGGTGAGTGTTCATGACTTTACCATAAGATAGAGACTGGGCAAAAATTGTTTGCATGGCAGAGTTCCAAGATGAAAACCACTGCTGAGCAAAAAGAACATAAAGGCTCATCTTAGTTTTGCCAGAAAACATCTTGATGATTCCCAAGTCTTTTGGGAAAATACTCCGTGGACTGACAAGACAAAAGTTTAAGTTTTGGGAAGGTGTGTCCCATTATGTGTTGTATAAAAGTATCACCGCATTTTCGAATAAGAACATCATACCAACAGTAAAATGTGGTGGTCATAGTGTGATGGTCTGGGGCTGTTTTGAGGCTTCAGGACCTGGAAGACTTGCTGTGATAAAGGAAACCATGAATTCTGCTGTGTACCACAATATCCTAAAGGAGAAAGTCCGGCCATCAGCGAACATGGGTTCTGCAGCATCCAAAGCACACCAGCAAGTCCTCTTCTGAATGGCTGAAGAAAAACAAAATGAAAATCCTGACCTGAATGCAATTGGGATGTTGTGGCATGACCTTAAAAAGGCGTTTCATGCTCAAAAACCCTCCAATGTGGTTGAATCACAACAATACTGCAAAGATGAGTGGGTCAAAATTCCTCAGTGCTGCAACAGACTCATTGCAAGTTATCGAAAACATTTGATTGCAGTTGTTGCTGCTAAGGGTGGCTCAACCAGCTATTAGGTTTAGGTGGCAAACACATTTTTCACACAGGACTGTGTAGTTTTGTATTTTGTTACTTGTGTTATCTTTGACTAATATTTAAATTTGTTTGATGATTTGAAACTTTAAAGTATGACAAACATGCAAAAAAATAAGAAATCAGTAAGGGGCAAACACTATTGCACACCCCTGTAAATATAAAAACAGCCCAAATATTGATAATATGAATGTTTAAATAAAACATAAACATATAAAGATTAAAAATATATTTGTGGTGTAGCTTGTTTTTTTTTTTTGATGCATGAGAGTTTAAAAATGTATTTAATTAGGAAAAATGGTGCATGGTTTTCCTATAAACTCTAGGATATGTTTTTTCTGACTCCATTAGGTTAGACTTTATATTATGTGGCCTTAACTACTAGGTACCTACATTAAAAAAATAATACAATGTACAGTACTTTTTCTGATCATATTTTATTGCACAACTCTTATGGTGATATTGAACGTAAATGTAAATGTAACTTGTTACAAAAATGTATTATAGATACAGATAATCAAATGCAGATCCTTTTAAAACAAACAGCTATGCACACAATAGCATTGTATGAAACGATTACTTTAAATGTAAGTACAAAGAAATGAAGGCCACTTAATATATAAAGTTGGAACCCCCAAAAGTGTTCTGTTAGTTTAATGTGATGAAATAAACACAATAAAGTATTATAAAACACAACAAGAATCAAGTGTTTCTGATCTCACTAGTCAGAATAAAGGCCAATAAGTAAACACACACACGCACACGCACACACACACGCACACACACACACAAACACACACGGTAGGAGGAATGATACTGGGGGAGTTCAGTTCCCTCATCTTTCATCATGGCCTTATTTCCAAGAGAAGTGAAACAAGAACTGCTGATATTATATAGATGTCAGAGGTTCCCTTGTCCTCTGAAAGCTTTCTGACACAAAATGAATATAAAATTACCCGTCTGCCATCCTTCTTACACAGTAGTTTTCATGTCAACTGCATTCAAGCCACTTTGGTCTAACATGTAGTTGCTAGGGTGTTGTGGGTGGTTGCCGTGACATTTCTAGATAGTATCTAGGGTGCTGTTGTTGCTTCTAAACATTTTTCACCCACAATTTTTTTATGTAAAGTAGTTGTAGTTTAAAGCAGTCAATTACTTTTCTGAAAGGATCTATTTTTAAAAGGCTTGTCAGTAAATTTGATTAGTCACAATGGCACACACACAAGTGATTTGACAATATTTTCCATAAAACTGCAGCTGATTGCATAATTTGCAAACAAAAGTTCCTTTGCAATCTCTCCACAGTGTTGCCTTGGTTACAAAACAATCTGTAGCCAAATTGCTTCAAAATTAAATAAACTATCCACTTGTTTGGACCTTTTTGAAGTCTGAGGCATAATTCCTAGCTACGGTTAGTTAAAGTTTTAGTTCTTGTTTCTTTTTTCCTGTTTTTAATTCCTTCTGTGGTTACTTATTGGCTCACTGATTGTGTATACCTGTGTCTGGTTTAGTTTCTCATTACCTCTCTGTGTTTCAGTTCAGTTTGTCAGATATTTTTGTGATAGAGGATGTGTATGCAACTGTAAATGGGATAAAAAAAACAAGTACATGCATATCTATTGGCTCTTTATTTACAGTCTATAGCCACGCACATAGTGCTTCTTTACAAAGTGACATCACCAGCTACTGGCCTGGCAAGTAAAATACCGTACAGCATTTCTAGTAGTCTTCACAGATCTGTATGAACAGGGATCCTTTTGGCAATGGTATTATATCTACATTAACCTTTTCAAAAATGCTAAGTAAAATCTTCTGATTTTGGTACATTAGTTGTTATGTAAGTTTCTCATAGTGTTTTGTTTAATTTAATTCTTATTGAGTAAAGACTTTCCGCTGTTATAGATCCTGCTCTCCCTTGCTCCTGAAACCAACCTTGAAAACTTTCAACCTTGTAAAATGCCACGGTGTGCCATTTGCTATTTTTCAAAGCCAAACAAACTTTACTGACCTTCCCATGAGTTCACATGGGCATTCACTGAAACATAAATTTCAGCTGTTGTGTTAGTAAATGTGTATGTATTAGCCCCAGTTGCAAGACACTTACAAGTTATAATAAAAGTGCTACTCAGCATTTTCTTAACTTGAGGGACTTCTAGCAACCTCACTGAATCCTTCAGACAGGCTGCTATGTGAGTGCTAAAGGGCACTCAGAGGTATTTGTCTGTAGAGAGATAAGAGGAGATATTTGTGTCTGGTCCTTCATACAGCTATTCAAAACAAGGCTTCTTTTTCTTTCAGTGTTTAAATAGTTAAAAAGAATAATAAAAACTAGAGAGTAAAATGTTTTATATTAACTAGCATGTTGTAGCCATCTTTCTAGCATGGTTAGCACATTGCTAACATGTTTGTAGCATGTACATGTTGCTGCCAGGTTTTCAGCATGTCTTAGCACATGGCTTACTTGTTTTAGCATGAATTAAAATTCTACTAGCATGTTTTTGGTGAAATATCTTAATCCATGTTGGCTACATATAAAATAATGATTTAAATAATAATAAGCATACAGTGCACTGAATTGTCACACCCAGAACACGTTTATGCTGCTAGTATGAATTAGCTTGCTGCTAGCATGAATTAGCATGTTTAAATACATGGCTAAACGTATTAGCACGTTGCTACTTGCTAGCATGAATTTATACATTCCCTAAACAACAAATTATATTTAGATTCTTGATCACATAAATATTTGTCCATATTTAAAATAGCCTAAATGGCAGCACCTTGATATAATCTTCGTTATCGGTCATCTTAACCACCTTGGCGTTAATCATGTTTTACAAATGAAATAGTTTTACCTTATATTTACATAACATTTGATATATACTGCATTTTTGAGTCAGTTTAAAGGGATATTACTTGGATATAACAGAGTAATCAGGGGTTCAGTTTATCCTTCCAACTCATGAAGATTATCCAAGTAAAACTATCTCACAATCATGAACGAAAAACCACCCACCCAGACTCACAGCGCAGCTCTCTGCGTCACACTTTTCCTTTCATTAGCTGGAAACAATAACATCTATCCACAAAGCTGTTTCCTGCCTTTGACCAAACTGGCCTCCTATTCCTTTGAATAAGCTTGGAAAAATCTTTGCTTTTGTGCATTGGTTTATGTCATATTCCACAGGAAGATTTCCATTTTTTGTAAATGTCCCTAATGAAAAATTAACCTTCCCATAAAACAATAACAGGTGGTTACTCTTTGACAAAGTATGATCTATCATATTCACAAAACTAACTGCCATGCTATTGACTGATCCTCAATGTTAAACACTTAATACCGAAAATACCATTTTATGGGTTGTTTTCACCATGGGATTAAAAAAAAAACACCTTTTTTTTTTTTATAGTTAAGACTTTTCTTCTAAGAATTCTCAGAAAAACCTGAATTTCAAAATTGTATACAAATTTGAAAGAATTAGAGATGCAATTCTGAGTTAAAAATCATTGAAATGCAAAACAGAAACACTAATAATAATAAAAATAATTGTCTGTTTTTATAATAATATTTTAGAATAGGGGCAGCATGGTGGAGCAGTGGGTAGCACGATCACATCACAGCTCGCTGGTTCGAGCCCTGGCTGGATCACTTTGCATTTCTGTGTGGAGTTTGCATGTTCTCCCCGTGTTCGCGTGGGTTTCCTCCGGGTGCTCCGGTTTCCCCCACAGTCCAAAGACATGCGGTACAGGTGAATTGAATAAAACTAAATTGGCCATAGTGTGTGTGTGTGTGTGTGTGTGTGAGAATGTGAGAGTGTTTGGGTGTTTCCCAGTACAGGGTTGCAGCTGGAAGGGCATCCGCTGTGTAAAACATATGCTGGATAAGTTGGCGGTTCATTCCGCTGTGGCGACCCCTGATGAAGAAAGGGACTAAGCCGAAGGAAAATTAATGAATGAATGAATGTTCACAAATAAAATTAAATCTGATGAAATCTTTATATATTAAAGAAAATTGATGTAAATTTTTTATTTAAAACTATTACTAGTATTTTTAGTTGAAAATCTGAAACTATTTGAATATATAATATAATCGTAGTCTAAATAATTCATATGAATAAATTATTAGCAACAAAAAGACTTTCAAAAGACTCAATTCTAGAGTAAAAGGCTTTAAATGGAGTAAAATAGTAGGTTTATTGCATCCGATATATGCATTGTCACTTTTCTCACAGATTAATGCAGTTTAGTGTTTTGTTTTTCCATGGCGACATAACCTGATCACCAATCCACCTTCTTGAGTCCGAAAATTCAAAGTTTACACAAACTAAACACAAACAACTTACAAAAACAAACTGGCTTTGCAACAGACCTCTGCAGTCTTGTTTACATTTTGCTGCAATATTTTTCTATTTAATTCTCTTTGCAAAGCTGTGACCTGATCTGAAGCTCTTATAGTTCAGAGAGTTTTGTTTAATATACCCTTTCATAACAAGCCCGATAAATTCTGTAAGCTTTCTCCGTGCAAAGAATTCTCAAATCTTAAAAAATCCTTTCCATTATTGTTTAATTCAATTCAATTCATCTTTATTTCTATAGCACTTTTACAATGTAGATTGTGTCAAAGCAGCTTCACATAGAAGATTATAGTAAATTGAAATGGTGTCTGTTCAGTTTTTAGAGTTTAAGTTCAGTTCAGTTCAGTGTGGTTTAATTTTCACTGCTGAGAGTCCAAACACTGAAGAGCAAATCCATCAATGCGCAGCTCTACAAGTCCCGAACCATGCAAGCCAGTGGCGACAGTGGTGAGGAACGAACTTCACCAATTTGCGAAAGTGAAGGAAAAGAAACCTCGAGAGAAACCAGGCTCAGTTGGGCACGACCATTTCTCCCATGGCCAAACGTCTTGTGCAGAGCTGCAGTCTAGGCGTCGGAGGCTGGTGAACGCTGGACGACAGAGAAGACTCGTCTGTCACTGGGGTCTCACAGGAATCACTCTCATGCTCTCCACTCCTCCATGACCACCACAGCAGCTGCTCAGGATACGGCCTGGTCCGGGATTATGGAAACCTTGGGATCATCTCTTCACAGGTCTTGGATTGCATTAGTGGCCTTGCATAGTCTCTGGGGGCCTCGGGATGAGTATCCCCAGGTGGAAATAGAGAATAAAGAGAATAATTAGCGTAGCTGCTGTTCATAGTGTATATAAACGAGATGCAAAAACCTGCGTGGAGCAGATTCATGCATCATACCGTTATGCAATGCATTGCATTATGCTTTACTAAAAAGATAGGTCTTTAATCTAGTTTTGAACTGAGAGAGTGTGTCTGAGCCTCGAACATTATCAGGAAGGCTATTCCAGAGTTTAGGAGCCATAAATGAAAAGGCTCGACCACCTTTACTCGACTTTGCTATTCTAGGTACTACCAGCAGCCCTGAGTTTTGAGATCTTAAAGAGCGGGTTGGATTGTAGCGAGACAGAAGGTCGGTTAGATAAACTGGTGCTAGATTATTTAAAGCTTTATAGGTAAGAAGCAATATTTTATAATCAATACGGAACTTAACAGGCAGCCAGTGTAAGGAAGATAAAATTGGGGTGATATGATCATATTTTCTAGACCTGGTAAGAACTCTGGCAGCTGCATTTTGTACTAACTGAAGTTTATTAATAGAGGATGCTGGGCAACCAACGAACAGAGCATTACAGTAATCCAGCCTAGAAGTCATGAAAGCATGAACTAGTTTTTCAGCATCTGAGATGGATAGCATACTTCGTAACTTAGCGATATTTCTCAGATGAAAGAAGGCTGTTTTTGTGACATGGGAGATATGATTTTCAAAGGTTAAATTGCTGTCTAGTATAACACCCAGATCTTTTACAGTAGAGCTAAAGCTAACTTTGTGTCCCTCTAATTGCAGGTCGAGTTGTGAGATCTGCTGCGTACAGGATTTAGGCCCAATAAGTAATAATTCTGTTTTGTCTGAATTTAAGAGAAGGAAATTGTTGGTCATCCAGTCTTTAACATCTTTAATACATTCAGTTAGCTTAGACAGTTCAGACGTCTCATCAGGTTTTGTTGAAATATATAATTGAGTATCATCTGCATAGCAGTGAAAGCTGATCCCGTGTCTTCTTATAATGTCCCCCAGGGGTAGCATGTATATTGTAAACAGCAAAGGGCCTAAAACTGATCCTTGAGGCACCCCATACTGTACTGGCCTGACCTGAGAAAGCTGTCCATTTATATTTACAAACTGGTAACGGTCAGTTAAGTATGACTTAAACCATTGTAGAGCCTGTCCCCGGACACCTGTAGAATTTAAGCGATCTATGAGGATATTGTGGTCGATGGTGTCAAATGCAGCACTGAGATCTAGTAAAACTAATAATGAGATGCACCCTTGGTCAGCAGCTAAGAGTAAATCGTTGGTTATTTTCACTAATGCGGTTTCTGTACTGTGATGAGGCCTGAAACCTGACTGAAACACTTCAAAAACATTGTTCATCTGCAGAAAGGAGCATAATTGGGCAGAAACAACTTTTTCTAGTATTTTAGACATAAATGGAAGATTTGAAATAGGCCTATAATTAGCTAAGTTGCCGGGGTCCAGTTGTGGTTTCTTAATAATAGGCTTAATAACAGCTAGCTTGAAAGGATTTGGAACATGGCCTAAAGATAGAGAAGAGTTGATGAGGTTAAGAAGAGGTTCTCCTATTACAGGTAGCAATTCTTTCAGTAATTTAGTTGGAATTGGGTCTAACATACATGTAGCTGGTTTAGAAGCATTTATAAGTTTATCTAGCTCTTCCTGTTCTATGATTTTGAAGCACTGTAGATTATTTTGGTTCAGTGGAATGTTTAATGGATCTGAAGTATAAGGCGGTGCCGAAAGTTTAACATCTTCTATTTTCTGTCTGAAACCTTCTATTTTATCGCTGAAGAAATTTATGAAGTCATCACTACTAATTTGCGGTGGGACATTTTGTTCCAAAGATGACCGATTATTTGTTAATTTAGCAACGGTGTTAAATAAAAATCTAGGATTGTTATGATTATTTTCTATCAGTTTGCGGAGGTGCTCAGCCCTGGCGGATTTTAGAGCCCTCCTATAGCTGGACATACTATCTTTGTACGCAATTCTAAAGACCTCTAATTTAGTTTTTTTCCACTTACGTTCCAGGGCACGGGATGCTGTTTTGAGAGCGCGAGTATGACTGTTATACCATGGTGTAGTTTTATTCTCTCTAACCTTTTTTAATTTGATGGGTGCCACAGTATTTAGTGTGTTAGTAAAGATAGCATCCATACTGCTGATTACTACATCAAGGTCATTTGCGTTTGCGGGTGCATTTAGAAATAGAGAAAGATCAGGTAAGTTATTTGTGAATTCATCTTTAGTGGACGGGACGATAGTTCTACCAGGGCGATATATCTGTGCAGGTCTGCTAATTTCAGGTAAACACAGCTTATATAGTAAGAGGTAGTGGTCTGTTATATCATCGCTTTGTGGTATAATGTCTACATCAATGACCTCAAGTCCATGAGACAAAATTAGATCTAATGTATGCTTTAAGCGATGGGTTGGACCAACAACGTTTTGCTTTATCCCAAGTGATTGTAATAAATCTGTAAACGCGAGCCCTAATGTATCGTTAGCGTCATCTATGTGAATGTTAAAGTCTCCTACAATTAGTATTTTATCAGTTTTAACTAGTAAGTCAGAAATAAAATCAGAAAACTCTTTCAGAAAATTGACATAGGGTCCTGGGGGTCTATATATGGTGATTAAAGCGAGAGATAATATAGGTTTTTTCATAATATCCGGAAGCATAACATTAAGTGCCAATACTTCAAAAGAGTTAAACATAAGTCCGTTTCTCTGATTAACATTTAAGAATATCACTAAAGATTGATGCAACTCCACCACCACGACCAGTCTGACGAGCCTCATGCTTATATAAGAATCCTGAAGGAGTTGCTTCATTTAAACTAATATAGTCATTTTGTTTCAGCCAGGTTTCAGTGAGACAGAGTGCATTAAGATTGTTGTCTGTTATTATTTCATTTATGATAAGTGCTTTAGGTGCTAGTGACCTGATGTTTAGGAGACCAAGCTTTAAAAAATTAGTATTTCCACTTTTTTGCAGTTTTTCTGCTTTGATTCTTAATAGATTTTTTCTAGAGCACACAGTAGGTTTATTTCCTGATCTAATAATACGAGGAACAGACACAGTCTCTATGGGGTTAGCCAGATATGCATTACTGTGATTTGAGCGGGACGAGCAAGAGTCTATATGGCTAAAATGTGAATTTTCACTTACTAGTCAGATAGAACGAAGCATCCTGGAGATGTTGTCCGACAGGAGTTCAGCTCCAGCATTGCTCGGGTGTAGCCCATCAGCACGGAAAAACCTAGGCCGCTCCCAGAAAAGATTCCAGTTATTGGCAAAGAGCAATTTCTGTTCTTTACACCATGTTAATAGCCATTCATTCAGAGCAAAAAGTCTACTGAACTTATCATTTCCTCTGCGGTAGGTAGGAAGCGGTCCAGAAACGATGATCTGCGTGGCGGGCGAGGTGCGTCGAACCGTCTCGATCAGGCTCCTGAAGTCCCTCTTCAGGATCTCCGTCTGCCGCAGCCCGGTGTCGTTCGTCCCCACGTGGAGGACGACAGCTCCGATGCTCTCGCCAGCGCTCAGGATAGCGGGTACCTTAGCAGAAACATCCTTAACACGAGCACCGGGAAAGCAGTGAGTGCGTACATTGTTACCTTTAGTGGAAGCAGCGCGGACGTGGCGAACGATGGAGTCACCGATGATTGCCACATCGCGACCCGTCTCGCGGAGGGGGGCGAACCGGTTCTCCGTGGGGATCTCGAACACAGGAGGAGGAGACGTTCTGCCCCGAGGCCTGGTATGCACCTTCCGCGGCTGCACCCAGGGGCCACGGTAGCCGGGTGCCGGAGTGAACGACCCCTGGATGAGCCGCGACCTCGGTGCGCTGGGCCTGGGCAGAGAAACACACGGGGTTGAGGTGGACGGAGTGTTGAGATTGTATCGCACACTTACCTCAGATGAGCGAGCCGCAGCCCGGGATACATCGAGCAGGGCCCGCTGTTCCCGGAGCTGTGCTCGCTTCATCTTCAGATCGCGAATCTGCGAATCCACAGCTATCAGCTCCAACTCCAACGCCTCCATCGATGCTTCTCCTGCACTCAAGGATCGACACACAAGCGACATTGTACAGGGTAAAGAGCAAAGACAGTAAGTGAAAGAAGCCAGTAGCTTTAGCTGACCAGCGGTGCTAATAGGCTAAAGCTACAAGCGGATGCTCGAGAGACAGACCGTTTTAAAGTAGATTTGTTTGTTTAAATGTATTAAGGGTTTGTTCACCCCAAGTAGGAGAGACAAATACAAGCGAATAGGGAAGTATTTTATGATAAAAATGTCAATTGCGAATCTACGCGACGAAGCTCCAAACACACAGCGAGGCAAGCTCCAAACACACACAGCGAGGCAACCGCAACAACAATGACGTCACTCGAGCATGAACATTATCTTCATAGATCAAGTTTATCATCTTAATTGTGTGTTTGAAATGTGTAATTTGTATATGGCTGGGACAATAAATCTGTTTTGTTATTCATATATCGATCCTTAGATTTTTTTTTTGGAACGCATCGTGATTCTTTGCGGAATCGTTTCTGCGGAGGTTAGTTTTTAGCAGCAGATGGCGCTCTAGGCTAGTTTTTAACACTTTTAGGGGTCGTTCACATGCATTTTTTCTCTCCTCTACTTTTTTATTGTTTTTCAATGTTTACATGCAGTTGATGGATGTGTGTAACTGTTAAGCTCAAGCCTTTTGAAGCATCCACATTTCCGCCATGTCAAGTTAAAACATCTTCAACTTTCACACACAGTGCAGCTCATTACTGTTAGTTCCACAGCAGTGGAGCAATCAGAAGAGCTCTTAGGCGGTGCAAACATTTTCAAGCTTCTGATTACAGGCACTCTGTGGTTGTGTCTGGATACTCTTGTGCTTTATACTGTGCTTTTTTCAAACCATTGCGTCTCTCGTTTTTAGAATCAAAGACTTTTTCGGTGTGAATGTTATCTTGTAATTCAGTAAACATTTTCATCATTGGCGGAGTGTGGCTGTTTGTGAAGCATACAGCGCCATCTGGTGGTAAAATCATATCCAGAATCGATTTAAGAGAGAATCGCAATAAGTTCAGAAAATTTCAGAATCGACACAGAATCATTGCTTTATTTAATATGCCAATTTACTG
Source organism: Danio jaintianensis (assembly GCA_903798115.1). NCBI lineage: Eukaryota > Metazoa > Chordata > Actinopteri > Cypriniformes > Danionidae > Danio > Danio jaintianensis. The sequence continues at coordinate 1,150,406 of CAIGQV010019430.1, read as the reverse complement.
TTCTAGCCCTAATTTAGTTGATCTTCAGATGAATTGCCAGTGTAGGGTAAGTCACTTTTCTAAGAAGTAATTAGTTATTGATTGCTAGTTAATTTCTTTCTAATTACAGTCTGAAAAGTAACTTTTCAGTGACGCAATAAGGAATTTTACTACTTTACTCAATACTACTATAAATCTCAATGCATAAACGATAGAAATAAAACCATTTTAATTCTTGGAATTTGATTAAAGCGTGGCCTTTTTAGTTTTAATACAAATTGTACTTAAACATTTTAATAAACATTTAACAGCATTTTAATAGCAAACATTATTGATCATTACATTACAAAATATTCTTTATAAAACAAATAGAATTAGAATGATAAAATAGAATCCAATTAGAAAACAAATAGAATTATAAACTACAAATAGAATAGGAATTTGAGTCAAATGTGGCTTTTTAGTTTTAATATAATTGTTCTAAAGCATTTTAATAAACATTTAACATTTTAATAACAAACCATTCATTAAATTACAAAACATTTTTATAAAACAAATAGAATGACCTTTTTGAGTAAAAAAAAATTATAATTATTCAGCAAACTGTATCTGTATTTTCTTTTGTGGTTGGATCTGAATTGATTTGTACAGAACTATTGAATTTATTTACAGCATTTAAGACTAGTAACCAAGAAGACCAAAACAATGCATCACACACTAAAGAAATATATTGCAAAGCATCATATATCCTCTTTAACAAATAAGCCCTTAAAATCCACTTCAATCAACTAACAAAGTTCATCATAAATAAGTTTATTACTACGTTGTATAACAAAGTGTGATTATGCAGCACATTCTAGTTTGAAGTTTCTGTGTCATGGGTGTCCTAAAAAGAGCACGTGATCCCTTAGCCTGTCAGATCTCTAAAACTGACCTTTCCAGGGCCGTCCTCAAATTAGCTCCCAACCAACATCTGGAGCCAAAATGACTTCATTGCAGAGCCGAAGCTCCTCAAACGTTTGAGCCGAAGCTCCTCAAACGTTTGCTCTCACTCGCCCGCCCGCTCACTCGCATTGTTCATTTTAGAAACGGCCACTTCCACGAGCCCATGCTGTCAGAAGACTCCCAAAGCCTCACGAGGCTTTATTGCGACAAATATAGGCTCTCGTGGGAGACCGCAGCAGGCTAAAATAAAGATCTAGGGTGGATGATCCTCTACGGTGTCCTAAACGCACACTGAGGGAGTGACTCACTGGCGTTTTAGTGCGAAATGTGACACTTCTTTAAATTGAGTCTCGCGCTTCACCTACAGAGGATAAATTTAGCGCGCTCGTCATATTTTCTGTCATAGCACATGCTTTTCTGCTTAAGTGAAGGGCTCTCTTCACACCTAATGATCTGTTCGGAGGAAACGTTTATGTAAAAAAGGCACAGGGCAGATGTTCATTTATGGCAATTTTGATACTTCTCACTTACACAAAGTTTTATTATTCCCCTTAATGACTTTGAATACACAGGGACTCTGTTGAAATCTTTAAGAAGAGAATGAATTGGTTGTATTACCAGAATGAGTGGCGTTTTGTGTGCCGTATTTTCTGGAAAATCAGCCATTATTTGTTGGCAATTGAGAGAACGAGTAGCAAAACTGAGTCAAAGTTATTTAGCTTTTTATACTTTCATCTAGAAATGAGCTATAAGGGTTCACGAATGTTTCCTGACTTCATAACTTATGTGGTAATGTATAAATGTGCAAATATGATAGTATTCGTTAAATTCTATGAAATAATAAAGTATAATAATTGAACTTATAGTGGTTTTTTTGTGTGTGTGTTTCTTGTTGTTGTTGTTTATCTGTATTTTGCCTGTCATTTAGCAGAGCGGAATGAAAGACTGCTTACAATGTGTTTGTCCATCCTGTATTGTAATGTGTATGGCACCATGTATTAGGGTTGTCACGATACTGGAATTCGGTACCAATCGATACTGAAGTTTTGAAAACGTCCATTTCCCGCTAACATTTGAGCGCTGTTGAGCACGTTCCTAAACAGCGCTGATTTGCCATTGTGTTCACGTGCTCAATTGAAATGATTGGAACTATGTGATTGGCCGTGAAGGTCATCAGTTCACCGAACTCACCGATGTTTACTGAGTGTAACCACATGTACAGGGACACTGGAGTGTTCCAAAGTCACGTCGATCAGCTGGTTTGTCTATAAGCTGTCATATGAGTGATCCGCTGATGAATCACGGCTTTAAAACGCTCCAGTGTCCCTGTATCTGTGGTTACACTCAGTAAAGTGACCAATCACAGCCATTTCTGTTGAGCACGTGAACACAACGGCAAATCAGTGCTGTTTAAGAACATGCTCAGTAGTGCTCAAATGTCAGCGGGAAATAGACATTATTAAAATTTCAGTATCAATTGGTACCGAATTCCAGTATCGTGCAACCCTACCATGTTTTGTACATAAATTAATTTGTTTTTCAGAACTTTTATTCAAGACCCTTGATCTTTCTGAACTGATTTTTCATAATTTTGTCCCAAATGTCTTAAATTAGGGATGGCACGGTGGCTCAGTGGTTAGCACTGTTGCCTCACAGCAAGAAGGTCGCTGGTTCAAGTTCCGGCTGGGTCAGTTGGCATTTCTGTGTGGAGTTTGCATGTTCTCCCCGTGTTGTCGGGGGTTTCCTCCGGGTGCTCTGGCTTCCCCCACAGTCCAAAGACATGCGGGATAGGTGAATTTGAATAAACTAAATTGGCCGTAATGTATGAGTGTGTGTGAATGAGTGTGTATGGGTGTTTCCCAGTACTGGGTTGTGGCTGGAAGGCCATCCGCTGCATAAAACATATGCTGGATAAGTTGCCGGTTCATTCTGCTGTGGCGACCCCTGATTAATAAAGGGACTAAGCCGAAGGAAAATGAATGAATGTCTTAAATTTGTAATGTTGCAATTTTAAGTTAATCTTATATTGATGAAGTCAATTAACTTGTTGTTTTATTAAATTGTTCATTTATAAGTGAATAAGTGTCTGAATAATGAATAAATAAAGAAGTGTATATTAATAAATAAAGAAAATTTAAGTATATTTAAAAAAGCATCGCTACAGTTTCTGAAAGTAAAACAGCATTACATAAAAATAAAAAATGTAACAAAAAAAAGATGTATATCTTATAAGCTTATTCTTGGCATCTCAATTTAAGCTTTATAACAAGCGCCAGACAGAATCTGCAGACTTTTTTTTTCTTTTCTTTTTTTTTTGCACAGAAATGCACAACAAAAAATCTGCTTATTTATGCGGTATGATTTTGACAGTATAGGAGCTGAAATTTGACAAATAAAATAAAAAACTAACTTTTTTTTTTTTAAGGTTTACAGTGCAAATCCAACTAGAACCACTAATCAAAGCTAAACAGTAGGTCTTTCATGCAATAATTTAAAATGGTTCTATAATAATAATAAATGATATAACAAGGCAAAATAGTACATTGAAATTCAAAAATTGTATTGTACACAAATAATCCAAACATCTAAGCATTTCCGTATTGTACTGTAATGTAACTGAAATAAATCTAAAAAGCTGAATAAATAAATATTTACATACATTCACATAATTAAAAGCATTAATGAGACCGCATGACAGGCATAACAATCTGCAGAAGTTTCATGGCTCAATCATAATCCATTCAAACCTTTGTTAATTATGTGGCAAAAGCAATGTAGCATCAAATAAATACAAAAAATAAGTATAATAATATATAAATATTTAAAAAAAAATTAAATTTTTAGTTGAATCAAATTAACTTTTATAGTCATCTCAACTTACAGCCATCAAACTGACTAAAATATTAAGTTAAACTTTGTATTTGTAACTAAAGTTAATCAGGTGTCAACTAAATTTATCAAAATAAGTTAAAGCAACAAAAATATGTTGACTTTTTGTCATTGTTTTTTACAGTGTAGTTATATTGATTGCACATTGAAACAACTTTTGCAAACTTGTTTGTTGTCGTCTCGTCTGCACCACATGCTACGATACTCCATCGCAACAAAGCAGTGGCTGTTGATCAAGACTGAATCTGGCACTTACTGAACTGAAGTGCTCCTCATCAGCCCTCTTTGTCCAGTGATTGGGCCATTTCACTCTTAAATGCCATTTTAGGAAACCATTGTTTATTTCCAGTATTACAGACTACAATAATTTTATCAAGATCCATTGTTTATATATTGAGACTTTAAGACAAAGGTTAAGTCAAAAATAAATAAATGTGTGCCTATTTTTTGCTAATGTTTAGACAACTATGAAAATCGAATGCTACGTAACATTCATAAACTTTTTTTTATTTTTTTTTATGGACTTATTTCTGCTTTTGAATCACTTCTTTAGCAATAACATGAGTTGTTCGTTTTGTTCAATTTGTTGATTTCGTGGTAGGACTGGTGATATGATAAAAATATCATGATAGAAGTCATTTCAGATCCTTATAATGAGATATTTATTGTGATATGGTACCATTTTTATAAATTCAGTCAATTAATAGTTATATATATGTCATATATATTTGTCGATCACATGTAAAGGACTATTTATTTTTTATATTTTAATGTATATACTCAGTAATTTACTCATTCATATGTGATTGTATTACTCAATTTATTTAGATCTTCAGGGCATAAGTTTGTTTAAAAATGTAGAAATATAAAGTAAATATTCATGAAATATAAAACACTTTTCAAAACTAATGATTACAGATCCAACAACAAAAAAAATTCTCTAAATAAAATGCAAAATGTAAACTTTGTACTTTTAATGCTATTATTCTTGTTTTTGTCTTAATTATGAGGAAGTATTACCGTAAACAATGTATTTTGTGAAAAAACAAAAAGGATAAATCGCGATTAATCACATCCAAGATAAAAGTCTGTATTTACATAATATATACATGCAGTGCTTCCCATAGATAGACTTTACTTGGGCGCCCGCCCAGGTATATTAACGGCCGCCCAAGAATATTTAGTGACGCTTTTTTATTATTATTATTATTACACTTTTTTTTGTATCCGCCTAATATAACCAAACATCTGCGATCGATAAAATAGTGGAAAATATTCTCTAGTTTACCCGTTTCGTTCTATGCGCAAGACCTGTCACTCCCACAGGCAGTCTCACTTGCTTTGCAGACCCACAGAGACGTGCCTTTTTGGGACTTAAAAAGTTCGTCCGGCCCGGGTTTCTAAATCTCCTAAAATCTCCGGGAGTTGGCTTTTACTTTTGCTTTCTAAAGCTCATATGCGTTTTTGCATTACTCTTTTATTAAAGACTTCCTTTTTCTGCTTGCTTCACAGCTGACAGCGTGCACAGCTGAGAGACCGAAAGAAAAAGTAAATAATAGATTCTTAAATCTAAACGATTCAGAAAATCTTTACTATATACTCTGAGAGGACGAAATAACTGGTCTGAACTGGCTGCAAAATATATGTACACCATTAGTAATGATTAATCAATGCATTGCCTTATTTAAATCTACACGTTTTCATCTTGTAATTATGATATTTTTAGAGATATTGTCTGTTTTTATTCATTTTTCTGTCATTTATTTCTCATTTGCTGTATATTTTATTAATTTGATGATGTTAATATATTACATAGGCTATTTTATATACATATCTAAATGCTTTGGCATTCAAGTTTGCTTTGAACTTGAAAGAGAGAGAGAAGCAGATTTTACCTGTCAGTGGGTGCACATGGCTCCTGAATAGCTGAAGAGTAAGAGAAACAGTGGATTTCTTTTTTTATTTCAACATTCTTTTTTTTTTTTTACTTTAACCAATTGAGAATAAACAGTGTAAAACAGTGTCATAATAAATAAAAGTATTGTTAAAAATTAAATTATGTTTTGTTTGTCGCATATAGTTAACTATTTATGTGATGTGGGCAAATGTGTTTCAATCTGGCTACCACCGCAAATATATTTCAAACCTGTGGGAAGCACTGTACATGTGCAGTATTTATTTATATATGTACAAATACACACATCTACTGTATAAAAATATACAAAAGAAATATATTTATATATAATTTGTAT
>CAIGQV010019430.1:1014821-1037698 GCA_903798115.1 Danio jaintianensis | reverse complement strand
GGTTTCCTCCGGTTGCTCCGGTTTCCTCCGGTTGCTCCGGTTTCCTCCACAGTCCAAAGACATGCGCTATAGGTGAATTGACTATAATTAAATTGGCCGTAGAGTGTGTGTGTGTGTGTGTGTGAATGAGTGTGTATGGATGTTTCCCAGTACTGGGTTGCAGCTGGAATATATGGAGCATATATAAGTACACCCTTCACAAATCTTTCTTTTAAATTCATATTTTTAATAGGAAGCTATACAATATTAAATTTGTGCATATACATTAGATTAGTCAGTACTGAAGCCAAATCTGGAGCTTATCTAACAAAATAACTTACGATAACGGTCCAAAAACTAGTACACCCAAATTTATATGTTATAGAAATGTTATAATAAAAATATTAATTCCAAATTGGCGTCACGGTGGCACAGTGGGTAGCATGCTCGCCTCACAGCAAGAAGGTCGCTGGTTCGAGCCTAGGCTGGGTCAGTTGGCGTTTCTGTGTGGAGTTTGCATGTTCTCCCCGTGTTCGCGTGGGTTTCCTCCGGGTGCTCCGGTTTCCCCCACAAGTCCAAAAACATGTGGTATAGGTGAATTGGGTAGGCTTAAATTGTCCGTAGTGTATGTGTGTGAATGAGTGTGTATGGATGTTTCCCAGTGATGGGTTGCAGCTGGAAGGGCATCCGCTGCATAAAACATATGCTGGATAAGTTGGCGGTTCATTCCGCTGTGGCGACCCCAGATTAATAAAGGGACTAAGCCGAAAAGAAAATGAATGAATGAATGAATAATTCCAAATTTAAAAAAGAGGAAAAATCAAGAGAAGCAAAAAAAGTTGAAAAATTGTTGAAATTTTGTAGGTAGTAATTTTTTTTTGCAATTTTTTTTGACAAATATTATTTTAATAAATATATCTCTTTAATAAATCTGTTTTGTTTAAATGCACCAAATACATTGCCTATATTAATTGAGAAATGGATAAAAATATTCATTTTCAAAATCGGGTGTACTCAATTATGCTGAGCACTGTATATTACAATCTTAAGCCTATCTTAATCTTACAAAAAATAACAACATTACTTTCAATAAAAAGTAACACATTTAGTGACTTAAGATTTTATTATATTACTTTTAAAAGTAACTTTACCCAACACTGGTGGAGGATGGGTAAATGATGGCAGAAGTTTTGGCTTTGGGTTTAGCATAAATATTAAATTTGGTAAATCATTATATCAAAATGTTTCAGTTTTTTTGTCGGAAGACATTATTTCGTGGCTGAAAACGGTCTTTATTATTATTATTATTATTATTATTATTATTTTTACATCTGAATTTAGCCATTCATCTGTCACATGACAAATCTTTATATTTATAAATGAAGAGTTCAGATGCGGGCGTCACGGTGGCGCAGTGAGTAGCACAATCGCCTCACAGCAAGAAGGACGCTGGTTCGAGCCCCGGCTGGGTCAGTTGGCATTTCTGTGTGGAGTTTGCATGTTCTCCCCGTGTTCGCGTGGGTTTCCTCCGGGTGCTCCGGTTTCCCCCACAAGTCCAAAGACATGTGCTATAGGTGAATTGGGTAAGCTAAATTGTCTATAGTGTATGAGTGTGTATGGGTGTTTCCCAGTGATGGGTTGCAGCTGGAAGGGCATCCGCTGCATAAAACATATGCTGGATAAGTTGGCGGTTCATTCCGCTGTGGTGACCCCAGATTAATAAAGGGACTAAGCCGAAAAAGAAAATGAATGAATGAATGAGTTCAGATGCAAAAACCTTTAAGCACCATCTGAAATTTTCTTCTAAAGTTAGCATTTTTCTGAGGCTCCTATGTCTTGATTCAGTAATTTCACTTATATAGCAAATAACATATTATTTTCATCGCTTTTAACATGAAATAAGTCAACATAAACATAAGAGGCTAAGAAAAATGTGCATTGTAGAAGAAAAGTTCAGATGGCACTTAGAGGTTTTTGCATCTGAACTCTTCAAATATTGTCATGGATAAATACCTCTTCTCATAAACACCTCACAGTCCTCCATGTGTGAGTAAGGTGCTGAGGGCAGTTTGGAAGTGTTACATAACTTTCAGTTTGTCAAAACATCCTAAAGTAAACACAAGTAAAGTAAACGTAAACACACAATACTGTTACAACAACGATAGCGTCAATAAAGGTGTAAAGCTGAAATTATAGCAAGTTCTTACAAGAAGAACAGTTCTCAAAATAGCATTAATTTGTTTGTCATTTTCATTTTGATCTTTATGTAAATACAGTCAAGCAGCGGGAGCTCATATTGGCTGAGAGCAGATCACTTTGCAGTGTTTTCGGGCAGTGGGCGTGGACTAACTGGAAATGGAACGGATTATGATTGACATGATGACTGACAGCTCTGTCGACCAATCACAAGATGAGTTTCAATACAGGGGGCGTGTTTCTTCTGCGCACGCTCAGAATATGTAGATATATAGAAGACATGCACGTCTTCAGCGATCACGAGCGCGCTGGTAGATCATTCCTGATGAGTATATGCATCTGCTTAGAGGAGACCGGAAACAACTGATACAGGACGAACAGACATGTTAACTTCATCATTCGCGATGTCTTCGAATGAACAGTTACTCATATAATGTGATTACACCGAGGTAAGAGAGCGTTATAGCTTTTATCTCATATATAATCTTGTTATGTCGTTTTGTATGTTACGTTTTTAGTATAAACGTTCGTGTAGTTGATTATAAGAACTGCGTTACCGTGATATGACGTCAATAAACTTGATAATGCTAGTCCGGTTAATAAAATACGCTATTTACTGAGGCAGTTATGCTAATTATTTTCTGGCTCTTGTAAATTGTACACTTATTGGCGACGTCCTTGCCTCTTACGTAAATGTAATGTAACGTTAATATCATTGTAATTAAAACCACACACACTGTGTTGTTATACTGTAGGTTTAAGGAGTACAAACAGTGTGATTTGTGCGATAAAAGCGGATGGACTACTTGTAGTAAATGTAGAAAGTAAAGTAGAGGATTAGAAGGTGCTGTTTAACTGTGGTATACGTGACATATTTACGGGCCACTTTATTAGGTACACCTTGCTACCATTGAGGTTAAGTTGGTTTGTATTCACACATTCGGACTTTCTCCTTAATGTAATATAATTTCTCCTTAATAATATAATTTCAGAAAAGTATTTTTTTGCTAATTCTAAATAGTGAAATGCAGGCCTGTCACAATTATCAATATATCGAATTATCGTGCAATAGTTGCGAGATGACCTCAGTAATTTTTGCCGTTGCAATATATATTTACAAATTCACAAATAACGTTAAACAGAGTTCATGCGGTGATGGAATTTTGACATGGCATTTTCCAGGCCTGGAAAAGTTTAGGAAAATCAGAAAAACCCACAAAGTTTTGGAAAAGTCATGGAAAACAGATATCTGTATACTTGAATATAGGTTAGTTCTCTTTACTACTTTTCTGTCCTTGCCCAATCACATACTCTCACATTATTAGTGCGGTGTAAGCATTATCTAAATCAATTTTACATAGATATAAATATAAGCTGAAACTAAATAGATTGTTGCGTGTTTTACGATATGCTGTAATAAATTTGAACATGTATAGTTTTTTACCATGCATATGTAGACATTGGCTGAAACATTAGGTCATGGAAATTTACTTAAGTCTTGGAAAAGTCATGGAATTTTAGTAGTAAAAATGTGTATGAACCCTGTTAAAGCCATTTTACAATGACATTTACATTCTACCTCACTGGTGTCAAAGTTTATAATTGGACATTTACCTAATAGGACATTTAATAGTGTGTATGTGTATGTATGTGGCACGGTGGCGCAGTGAGCACATTCACCTCACAGCAAGAAGGTCGCTGGTTCGAGCCTCGGCTGGATCAGTTGGCATTTCTGTGTGGAGTTTGCATGTTCTTCCCGTGTTGGCGTGGGTTTCCTCCGGGTGCTCCGGTTTCCCCCACAAGTCCAAAGACGTGCTAAAAGTGAATTGGGTAAGCTAAATTGTCCGTAGTGTATTTGTGTGAATGGGTGTGTATGGATGTTTCCCAGTGATGGGTTGCAGCTGGAAGGGCATCTGCTGCGTAAAACATATGCTTGATAAGTTGGCGGTTCATTCCGCTGTGGCGACCCCAGGGACTAAAGGGACTAAGCCGAAAAGAAAATGAATGAATGAATGAATGAATGAATGATAGGACATTTATCTTTTTAACATCAAATTATAGAATCTAAATAACCTTAGGAATGATAAGTATTTTAAAAAGTTTATGGCTATTTGCATTATTATGCTGTTATATAATCATTATATAATCAGTGGCATAAAATGATCTCAAAATGACAATAATATCGCTTATCGCAACAATTTCTGACAATATATCGCACAACAAAAATTCCTTATCGTGACAGGCCTAGTGAAATCATATTAGCAGCCAATGACTATCAAAGTACAACATTGTTTACAGTCAATTAAATAGTGCTAATGTTGTTTTTAAGTCATACTTGCATGTAATTTTTAGACCGAATATTCAAAGTAGAGTTTCACATCACTGTTAAAAAATGAACGAATGTGCGAATATAAAACCAACTTTACCTCAATCTTGCTACCTTAGGGGTAGTTCACCCAAAAATGAAAATGTACTTACTGTAGAAGATACAAAAGAAGATCTTTTGAAGAAAGCTGAAAACCTGTAACCATTGACTTTCATAGTATGAGAAACAAATATTATGGAAGTCAATGGTTACGAGTTTCTGACATTTTTTCTAAATAAATTCTTTAGTGAACACAAAAAAGAAACTGGTTTGAAGAAAACAGGTTTGAGAGGATTGAAGGGTGAGTAAATGATGACAGATTATTAAGTTTTGGTTGAACGATGCTTTTAAGTATAATGTACTCACACAGGAAAAAAAACCTTTTCAAAATTTCAATCTAGTGTTTTCAAGGTTTGAAAAGTGCTAAGATTTTTCATAAAGCTCTTGAAAAAATTTATTGTGTTGCTTTCTTAATCATTTATCTAAATAGGTAATAAGAATAAACTATTTAAATACAACAACCTTTCATTTAAAAATATAATTTTTTCTTTAGCTTAAAATGAAAATGATGATGATCTGCATGTCTGTTTTTAATTTTTTTATCATTAATCTGTGCAATTTGATTAAGCAGTGGGAAAACACAAAATGCCTTACAACTTAATGAGCGATCAATGCAAGAAACTAAAATAAATGTAACTAATGAAATTCTAACAAAAGAAGATACATTGGAGATGTGAGTAAATGACTTTTAAAAGAGGACATGAGAGTAATTCAATATTGGGCTTTGAGCAAACATGCTATCAGTTTTCCTTAGTATACTATACTATACTATACTATACTATAGAGTGCTAAAATAAATAACATCTGATATGTGATTAAGTATATATGTGTATAAATATGTAATTTGGCATACTTCTGGAAAAGTCTAAAAATGCACCTGGGAAGTCATTGAAAATCGCTTGTATATAAATTTGGAAAAATGTAAACCCTGTTGTCCTCAGTGTCATGTTCAATCAGTTTAACTCTACTATTGTCTAGTTTTGGTGAGCATGTGTGAATTGTAGCCTCGGGTCACTGTGGTTTTCTGACAGCAGTGGTGCAGTGTTTTGTTCCACTGCTGCTGTAGCTCATCTGCTTCAAGGTTGTGTGTTCAGAAATGCTCTTTTTTTAATGTCATAGTGTAGTGAGTGGTTATTTGAGTTACTGTTGACCTTCTGTCAGCTCAAAAGTTTCTTTATTCTTTCTTTATTTCTTTAAGAGTTTCTTTATTCTGTCGAACACTAAATAAGACATATTGAAGAAAGCTGAAAACATCCATAGTAGAAAAAACAAATACTATGGAATTAAATGATTACAGGTTTTCAGCTTTCTCCAAACTATCTTCTTTAGTGTTCAACAGAAGAAAGAAACGTAACTAGTTTGGAACAAGTAAAGGGTGAGTAAATGATGACAGAATACTTTTTTTTTTTTTTTTTTTTTACACCTTTTTCTGTAATCCAGATAATAGTTATGGGAAAATCGCAGTGCATCAGAAGTTTCTGAAATGCTTAAATCAGTAAATTACAGTCACTTAAATAACAATATGAAGTTCCGCTAATCATCTTGACCACGTCTACATACCTAAATGCATTGAGTTGCTGCCATGTGATTGGCTGATAAGTTATTTTCATTAATGAGCAGTTGAATAGGTGTATCTAATGAAGCGGTCGATTTATGCTGTAATATTTAAATCTCAGTTATATTAAAATGGCTAAAAAACTGCCACATGCATTCACATTCACACTTTTGGTATTTCTTCATTTTTAAACTTTTTTTAATGTTGCTGCCTTTTGTTGATTAAAATTCTTTAAATAATTCCCCCATAATAACAAATTTGTGACAAAAAAAAAAAACAATGTGAAAAAAGGGGAATTCCATACCTCTGTATAGTCATGGGAGGATTCTCCATCCGTATACATATATGTTAGGGATATAAGTTGGCATTTAAATCATGATGCATTGTGTCTAACATATTTGCATCAATAAAAAAACAATTCATGCACATTTTCTTTCTTGTTTAGAAGAGACCGATAATCTGTGACCAATATTTTAGATGTAAATTGATTGTTTAAACTTTTTCTCAAGCATGTTCTGTCATCACTGCCTCTGCATGAACATGACCACAACATTATAGAGATTAAAGTCCTTAATTTTGATCGTTGATCAATCGATCCACTATAGCAAAAATATTTGTTGTGTTTAAAGGAAGATTTTTTTATTTTGCGATATATATTGCGATATGAATACAATTTCCCCAGATGACTTAATATCTCTATTTGGAAATAATTTATTATGTTAGATTGATTGGGATGATTCTGCAGTGGGAGTGCATCTGCATAAAATCTAATAAACAATCTATAAATACAATCAAGAAAAAGATACAATTGAAATAAAGTGTTTTATCGTTTTCCGAGTCTAACAGTGTTCAAGTACAGTAATTGAATGATAAAAGTAAAAATAATTCAATAAAATTAATCGTTGTCAAGTCATAAATGGTACAATTTCTCATGCCTGAATGCGTTTAAAATCATTATACAATTCCAGACATCAAAAACACATGCAAATGATAAATTATAATACAAACTCAACATTGCATATCCTGCGATGCGACTACTGTGAATGATTACATTGCGATATCGATGCTGAAACTATGTATTGTGTAGCCCTAATTCAAATGATTTCTGGCTCTGGCAGGAGCAGTTTTATCTTAGCTTAGCATAAACCATTGAATCGGGTTAGACCATTAGCATCTCAATCAAAAAATTCAAAAACAATAGTTTTGATAATTTTTCTATTTACAGCTCTTCTGTAGTGACATTGTGTACTAAGACTGATGAAAAATGAAAAGTTGCTAGGTCGATATGGCTAGGAACTATACTCTCATTCCATCATGCAAAGTTCCTTCATTATTACGTCAGAATGAGAGTATGGTTAGAGAGTATAAAATAATAGCTAGTACAGTTCTAAGCTCAAACGTTGAGTGTTTTGTAAAGCAAATATGGTAAACTTTAGTGTTCTAAACAGTTCTTTTGTTTTCTCTCTTTTTATATTCTCTTTTTAGCGATTTTAACTGATTTAAAGAGCAGTTTTTAAATGTAATGGTCTAATGTTCTGCTGTTTGTTCAGCTAACTATAAAAGGTAAAGCTGTCATAAATCAAACTAGAAAATATGCATGGCTACGAAAGTAGTAGAAGGCCATGAGAGAGAATCAGCAGGTAATACCACAGCTTTCCTATTAGTGTTTAAGAAACTGAGCTCATCTTGACAGTACAAGAAATAAAAAAGCAATCGTATTTTTTCCATGGCATCGTATTGCATCTAATTGCATGGAGTTGAATCAAAGAAGCTGCTTAAAATGTATCTGTAATGTTCTGAGATACACAAAGTTTCCACTTAAATTATCCAATTTAATTTATGCAGAAAATTGGAATATTGCCTTGAAAAAAAAACTTCACCCCCTCAATCCAATATTTTCAAGAGAACTCAGTCATCACTTCCTGGGAAACTGGCACAGATCGTCATTAATGAAAATGCAATTTGCTGCCACCAGAGAAACCACTGCAGCTCTTTCTTTGCTACAAAATAAATGAGTTGCATCTCAGAGTGGCAGACGACAAACTCTAACACATGCCGTCAATATTATTGCTTCAAATACTCTATTCAAACTTTTGAGTCACACATGTAAGCAAATCTAATTTACATTCGCAGGACAGAATTCTTCACCTGTGCTGTCTTATCTTCTATGATAAACATGCTTGTAATTTCTGATTGTTATGTTTTCGTTTAGCATAATGTAAAAGTAGTATATAAATAAATTCAAATTAATGTGCACATTTAGTTGTAAAGGTTATATATCATTGCTTTTTGCTTGATGATCTAATGAAAACAGCAAAACAAATATTTTTTTAAAGTAGTATTTATCAGTAGTACTTATTTTATATGTAGTATATTCATTACTTTGATATATTTCTTTATTTTTCAAATGCCTCATTTATTGTGGGCTAGACAGGCTTTAAAATAAAAGTTGAGAAATTCTGACATCATTTACATTTTTGCGTGAACTATCCCTTTTATTAATACATGTATTGCATGATTTTGCGTTTTAAGCATGTTTTAAAATGTTAATGTTTAGTTCAATGCTAGCATCAATTAGCATGTTGATAGCATGATTTAACGTTGTTAGCATGTCCTTGGCTATCTACTTCATAGATATCTACAAGATAGGTCAGAAGGTCTTTTACTGCATTGATAGAAAGTGTAAGGCAACATGTCCGAGTAAGGATGTAACGATTCACCGTGAGCCGCTTGAAAATCGATTCAAATACATGACGATTCAAACCGGTAGAAATGTTGAATGAATCGCGATAAATTTTTTGAAAAAATGGGCGCAAACTTGCTTTACCTGCACATCAGCAGCGAGCAAGATGCGGGGCGGCAGATTAAAATGATAGCGGTGAGGTGCCCCAGACAAAACACTGTGCAAATACTGCGAAAAGACGTTTACTTACACAAACAGAACAACGAATATGATGCGCATAAACCGTCAGCACAGTGAAAAACTGCTGTCACAGACATCTATATGCAAAAAACTATTAATAAGCCAAACCACGCGGACCGGATGATTTGCAGCTCCGCTTGCTCAGAGTGCTACGGAGATCACACGGTGCATCAGCGTTTTCATAGTGAAAGTGTGAAGATGTTTTTCAGACTGAAAGAGAAAGTTGTTCTGTTACAGAACCAGGTACTAGATTATTTTACCCTCTCATTTTCAAATCAGTTTATGCATATTTTAATAATTTGCTTATTATTATTGAATATTTAAAAATGTTCAAGATTATCTTTTCTTAAGTGTATCACACTGATACTTATACTAATTAATTATACAAGTAATATTAATTATTCACCTTCATAATCATGTTCAACTCCTCTTTCTCTATCCTACTATATAATTAGTAATTTTATAATCAGTTTTTTTTTTCCAGTGGCCAGTCCCCTGGAGCAGAGGGCCTATTGTGACCACCTCTCAATATAGATAGGTCACTATCTATATTAAAGTAATAAGCCCCAAGAAGTGGTGTGTTTTAGAGTGAATTTATAACAGCATTGTTTGGCAGGACTTTAGATGTTCTAAATCCACTGTAAACCATGGCATCACAGGGCTTTATGTGTTTAGGTTTTTCCATTTCTTTGGCTCAGTACTGATAATAGAATGAATGCTTGCCAAGCAACAGTTACAGTACAGGAGTTTGTTTATAGAGTTATTTACAACAGATTTGAACGCAGCTCATTCTATGAGCTCAACCAATCAGAATAGAGAACCTGAACTAACCATTTCATAATTTATCGTTTCTTATCTTTTCTCAGACACCAGGCTTGATGTGACCATGGAAACTTCACATCATTGGCTCTTGCTCTTGATGCTCTTGCATTATGCAAAAGGTAAGCCACGTCACCGGTCATTTACTCTGTTAACTCGCATTTAAGAGTTTCTTTATCGTTTTGTTGTGATATTCACTTCAGTGTTTTGTCCACACAGGTTCCAACAGTAGCTGTGTACTAAAAATTCTTCCAGATGCCAAGACTAAGATTCCTGTTGAGTTCGGAAAAAACTTCACAGCGACATGTTACCTCCAGGATGGATCTGAATATACCTCAAATGACATCAAATGGTCTCTTAATAACAAAGGCATTGCAGAAGTATTTTATCACAAAATAAATGAAACCGCCGTCAGTGTTACAGTTAACATCAGCAGAGACATGAGTGATCTGTTGATGTGCAAAGCCTCCAGGAAGTCCTTAACACACATGGGAGAATGTAACTATGGAATCTACCTCGATGTAGGATGTGAGTGTCTTAATCACATTGTGTAGCTTTCTGCTTAAAGGTTTTAATTTGCCACATGATAATAGGGATATTTTTTTATGAAACAAGCAAGACTAAGGGCTCTATTTTAACAAACTACCCGCACAGTCTAAAACACATGGCACAGTTTCACTTAAGGTGTGTCTGAGTCCACTTTTGCTATTTTAAGGATGGAAAAAAACTGTCTGTGCACCCGGCGCATGTTTTAAAAAGATTTTCAAAACTATTTCTAAATTCAGTTCTAATCTCCAGCAAACGAATAAATGAACGATAACAATGACGTGTGGTCAAAAATATCCAAACACACTTCCTTTTATCCAATTTATTACATGAATACTTGCCAGAAAACGTAAAAAAAATTACACATAAAACATTGTTCTGAGCCCTAATAATTTATTAAGACTTTAATTAAATGCAGAGCTGACAGAAATGAAAATGGCCGAATGGAGCATACACTAACCTACATATTATTCAGTCACAAGATGGTACCAAACAGTGGTGTAGACAGACACGCTTATATATAGATGTGAATATATTTATTTACTTATCTTGAGGCAAAAAATAAAATAAAAAAATATTTTTCTTTCCTGCTTGCAGCACGTCTCAATTCTTCTTTAGTGGGAAATAATGACTGTCTGATAGGAATGTGCTAGAAAGGTTCTCATTTAAAAGATGATGAAGATGATGCATTGTTAGGTATTTTAACTTTGTTATGCTTATAAAATATTTTCTGTTTATTTCCTCTAGACCCTCCGATGAAACCAAAGAATCTGACATGCATTGCTTTGCAAAGGAAGAGCGATATTTCTCCTGACCTAAATTGTTATTGGGAACCAGGATTGAGAGACCCAGAGCTTGACACCAATTATACTCTTTATGCCCAAGTAGGGTACGTATTAGAGTAGCTTGATTACAGCATAGTAGATTCAGCATCTTTAATAGCTTCAAAATGAAATTTTTATCTTTATTTATCTTTATCTTTTTTTTTATTCTTTAGACAAGATTTATATAACAGCACCTGTAAACAGCGTCTTGCAAAAAGTTGCACCGTCAACCTGAGCACTTATCCCGTTCATATGACTTTGAAAGTCTGGGTTGAAGTAAAAAATTCACTGGGGTCAGAACGGTCAGACGAACATGAGTATGATTCTTTGAATCTTGGTAAGATTTTGGGTTTTGCATTAGAAAAAGATGCATTTTACTATCTATATGAAAGCACACAAGCATACAATTTTTTTTTGTCATAACATTTCATAATATTGATTGGTTTTGTATTTGTATTGCAGTGAAACCAAATCCACCAAATGTCCAAGTTCTAGTTGAAGATAACTTCTCTACATCTCTACTGGTTATATGGGATCATGACATTGACGAGACAACTATGAAATTCTCCCACGCCATTAGATACTGCCAAGTAGGGTCCAGTGATTGGAAAAAGGTATTAAAAAAGCCACGTTCTTTTTCTTTTCAAACAATGCAGTCCAAGCTTACATTTTTTTGTCTTGAATGCGTTTATTTAGCCCTCGCATTAAAAATATAGTGCCACCCTGTTTTATTAATTATTTTGTTTGTTTTTTAGGTGCCTGAGAACTACACCAATGTGCACACTAAGTCGTATCGACTGCAGTCCCTAGAGCCTTACACTGAGTATGTGGTACAGATGCGATCCATTGGAGAACACTACACCATCTGGAGTGAATGGAGCTCCAATGTTACAGTTCGCAGTCCAGAAGCCAGTATGACCTTTAATTTTTTCGTTTTTAAAGTGAATTTTTCTAAATGATTGTTTGTATTTGGACATCTAAATGTAAGGGTACAATAATATTTCTGAACAATGAGGATGACTTCAGTACAATACTGGGGAAACCTGCAGATTGCAAAAAAAATACTTGCACTATCCTTTTAAAATAGTTAGGTATTATACTTTTTCTCTTAGGGTAAACTTTCAGAGTTAGAGTTTCACTTCACTTTTAGACACACACTTACACGCTCCCCCAAGCACTTCCTTTCAGGGGAATTCCCACTGCCATTTTGAAGCGCATTGCACTTTGTGAAGTGAACAATGCTAGTTTATATGAACAGACCCTTGACCCGTCAATTTTGACTAAAGTCTCTTTATTTGCACTTTGACTGGTTTATACATACCAGTGCAGTACAACTGCGATATCACCACAGATATCGCAGCATTTAATTTACCACCACAGTTAAGCCCACTGCAAAGGTTCTGACTCTAGTAGTCACTTATACAACATAATCAATGATGCGTATCAAAGTCAATGAGATGTTACAGACCAAAGGAAATTTATAAAATGAAGTGGAACCCAGATTGTGTTTTACCTCGTCTTTTTACTGAGTTGAGTCTTCCTTTGATTGTTGCCACAGTTACTCATTGATTTATTCATTAAGCCAACCTGTTCCTTATTTTCTCCTTTCACTTTTTTTGAGAGGATCTGAGCCTCTGAGTATTATACTGAAGGTGTATTCATACCAGGAAAGTCTGTTAGTTCACTTGCTTTGGTCCCTATTTGCTATGGTGCGGTACGCTTTTACACTGCTCTTTTTGCAAGTGAGCCCAAAATTGTAAACAAACCCACACATGTGTGTAGAGCCAGCCGTTTACTGGACAGAAACTCTTGTGCTGGTGTCTGCTTTGCGATCATCAGCTGCTCTGTCCAAAGAAACGCCACTGACAAACTCCTGATGTAGCCCTGAGAGACTGTTCACATATCACATTTTTTGCTCGCATTGTTTGATCCCCTCTCTTTTTCCCAAGGGCCCCAAAGCCTTTACGTCAGCTGAGCCTATTGACCATTCAGTTCCACCTGGGTTCTTCATTCCCTTGGCTCAGTTATAGCAATCATGCTTGCATCTCCAATGATCTCCCTCGTCCCTCCAGCTCCACCTAGATTTGGTCACCAGCCACCTGTCTCAGTCATGGACTTCTGGGCTCCAGCTGCACCTAATCCATCCACTCCTTTAGGTCCTGCTTAACTTTACTCTCCTTTTCAACCTCCACTCTCAATGGCACCACCTCAGTTCTCTGACATCTTGGCTTCACCTTGGTTTTTCGTCTGTTTTGCCTTTCTGGTCCTCCAGTGCCGACTAGTCATATTCCCATATATCAGACTCCACCTGGTTCTGCACAAGTCCCAGTTTCACCTCAGGTGCCCCAGTGTACATGTATTTTTGCTTTAGTCCTCAAGCCTCAAGCTTATTGGAGAACCTCCCTTTAATTTGGTAGTGTTTTATGCAATAGAAGGGTTGTGGATGTCAGGGTTCTTTTAGGATTTGTGAGACAAGGATCCAAAAAAATGGTGTAAAATTTGTATGGTATTATAACTTCATTGATTGCAATCTGAACCATACTCTGGCTCCAATATCATAAACTGATTCAAACTGGCGTATCCTTACACCCCTATTTACACGTTGAATCCAAATATACAGGCTTTCAGACTATTTAATTTAATATAAAGAGTGAGTTTGATTGTTCATCAGTAAATTTTGTGCAAAGACATGACTCGAAAACCATTTTCTTGTTGTCTGTCTACTGAAATACACAATACAAGTTAGTAGCATCACTGATTAATAACTGATTAATCCCAGCATTCACAAAAGATAAAACAATCTGCATCATTGATACTCACCTACATCGTGTGTTTTCAGAGCCAGCAAGTCCACCAGACCTGTGGAGAATCATCCAGCCCACTTCTGGAAAAAGAAATGTCACATTACTGTGGAAGGTAAATTTTTCATTTCAATTAGTTTTTCATTTGGGTTGTCCATGATCAGTAATAGTATTTCTGCTGGCAATCTCAAAGGTGTAAAATTCAGTTGCTTTCCACAAGTTAAATATGAATTGTTTTAAAATGTTTATTATTATTGTTGTTGTTTCCTATTACAGCCTCCTGTGAAAGCTAATGGAAAAATGCGTGAATATTCCCTGGTGATCAATCAAAATAACCAGGGTTTTGAAAGACGCTTTATAAAAGCTGATCAGCTCAATCAGATGTATTCACTGGAGGTGCCATCAGAAGAAAATGCCAGTATTGAAATAACTGCAGTCAATTCAGTCGGAGTGTCTCCCAGTACAACTTTATTCATTCCAACATCAATTCATGGTACATTAACAGGTTGTTTATAGTCTTGAAGTTTAAAATTCTGCATTTTAGACCACAAAAACAAGTCACAAGTGTCAATTTTTGTTTCAAATTGAGTATACATCACCAGATAGCTGAATTGATATGTGTGAAATATTATGAATAATAAGAAAAATCTGAATACTGAGAACATTTCCTTGTTAAAATGAAGTGCTTAGCAATGCACATTACTAATCAAAAATTGAGTTTTGATACATGTACAGTAGGACATTTACAAAATATTTTAATTTCATTGATCTTTATGTAATATTCTAATGGGATAAAAGAAAAATCAATCAGTTTGAACAATTGTGTCTGATAAAACAGTGTAATTTTGACTAGCCAAAAATGTACCCGTGCAACACAAGACTGGTTTTGTTCTCCAGGGTCACATTTTAAACCCTTCTGTTGTTGCTAGGCCAGGTGTGATGAAGAATATTCCATCAGTGGGGCACATTTCCAGGGAAAATCAAATAGTGGCTGAAAATTGGAGTAAAGTTGTTTGTTTAGTGCTTACGTTTATGCTGGAGCCTTTGTGTGGAATAGCCATAATGAAGATGTACACTCTTCTATTACAAACAAAATAACATTATCCTGCAAAAAGAAACTCCAAATTTTACCCAGTGATTACAAGTGGTGCAGTCTTTATTGTAATTGGAGAGTTTATCGTTTCAGTATTTAATAAATTGTAATTAATGTGTGACGTGTTGCTGATTTTTATCAGAGTTTTCTGGCGTGGAGAGCATGAGTTGGTGGGTTCATGATGGAAAGCTTCATGTGGAGTGGGGTCCCGTGGAGCGGCGTCCTCATCGAGGCATTAAGCTCTCCGAATATCTGCTGGAGTGGGTGAATGAAAAAGATCTTCAGCCACAGTGGCAGAGGGTTTCTAACAATGTCAACACCACCATACTGAACGGTACCAACTCACATTTTCTGATGCTTCATTGTCTATTAATAATCTGACCCACATGAAATCTGTGCATTTTTCACACTGTTGGTGATGGTCACAGCATAGTCGCCTCACAGCAAGAAGGTTGCCGGTTCGAGTCCCGGCTGGACCAGAAGGTCTTTCTGTGTTTGCAAGTTCTCTCTGTGTCTGCATGGGTGTTCTCCAGTTTCCCCCACAGTCCAAAGACATGCGGTGTAGGTGAATTGGATACTAATTTGGAACTAAATTGACCGTAGTGTATGAGTGAATAATTAGTGTGTCTGCAAACGCCACCTAGTCCAGCTGCGAGTCAAACCAGCGACCTTCTTGTCATAAGATGACAGTGCTTACCACTGAGTCACCTTGCCGCCTCCATAAAAAACATATTTAAATAGTTACATTTTCATATTTAAATTAATATATATAAATATATTACATGTAAATACATATAAACACTTTCTCAAATTTAGGCATACATGTCTATTCATATATACATTATAAATATAAATGGCGCACACACATATACAGTAGTCAGCATTCGAAGTGAATCAAAAATGTTTTGCAAAATAGTCCTAGGACAAGAACGGGTGTTGTTCAATAGTTTTAGCACAACTTTGATGAAAGGTGATGATTATTTAAACAAATCTATTTAGAAATAATTCTAAAACTGTCATGTAGTCATTGGTTATTATAGGTGATCAGATATTATTAATGGTTTGTATTGTTGAAGTTGTTTGCCTCTTGATATGTTTTTGTAATTGATGCTCTTTTTTTAGGTTCTTGGATGAAAAGCAGTTTATTTATTATTGTTTTTTAAAAGCTCTAACTTACCTCATGTTGGCGCATAATGGGTGCCACAAAAATATTAAGCAGCAACTGTCATTCATTCATTTATTTTTCTTTTGGCTTAGTCCCTTTATTCATCAGGGGTCGCTTATACAGCATATGTTTTACACAGCGTACCTGTGTACATACCTTCCAGCTGCAACCCAGTACTGGGAAACATCCATACACACTCATTTACACACATACACTACGTGTCGCCCTGCAGCAACTGTTTACAGTGTTAATAATGATAACTTATTTTTGGAGTTTATTTTAAAATGATTTCTGTAAGCTCATGTGATACTGATGTTTCACTGCAATAAATTACATTTGAGAATGTATTAAAAAAGTAGTAGTTCCATTTTTAATGTCTAACAAACATCTTTCCTGCTCTCCCAAGGTAATATAGCCAAATTCAAGCAGTACAACATATCAGTGTATCCAATCTACAAGTTGTTTTATCAGTCCCGATGGCAGTTTCAAGCAGGAACACCAGTAACCAAGCCAGCCTACATTCATCAAGGAAGTATGTATATCATATTCAAATTTCCCTGTTTAAGTCAATGCATTAGATTTCTCACTCACAAAACAACTTTGTGTCACTTTTTTTTTTATATAGCACCAAAAAAAGGCCCTACTGTCACAGACACCAATTCCAAGAAAAATAGCGTTAAGTTGACATGGGAAGAAATTCCACTGTACCTTCAGTGTGGATTCATCCAAAACTACACCATATTCTACAGGACTGGCAACGCTGCGTGGCAATGTATGCTTGACATATGAGGATTTCGCAACGTTTCAATGATTTCACAAGTGACTACAATTATCTGATGTTTCTCAAATGTTTTTGGCAGCTGTGCTGGTGCCCGCTAACATTCGCTCGTATGTACTGACTGATCTGGTCAGCGAACGCGACTATGTGGTTCACATCATGGCCTCAACGGAAGCAGGCTCCAAAAATGGCACGGATTTTAATTTCAAAACAATGAAGTTCGGTATGTATTTTAACTCTATTCAAGTTTATTAATGTTTGATGATGCAATACTTATGGCTCATTTCCACTCAACGGTACGGTTCGGTACAGTACAGTACACATTGATTTCCGCTTCCACTGTCAGAAGCGCAAATATAGTGAAATGTAGCATAACACTTTTTTGGGACCCTTTCAAAAGGGTATCTAGCGCAACAGCAACACTATTAGTTTACAAAGAAATACCACTTGCGTCTGTATTAAGCCAGGGGAGTGAGGAAGGAACATAGGAAGCTTCATTTTTCAATAGTGTCTGCCTGCAGACTTGCACATGCACTCAAGTCTAGAAGGGATACAGCTGTGGATACTCACATCAATATAGCATAATTTTTGTGACACTCTACGACAATAATGACTATTTTTATGTTACAGTGAGGTTTAGGGTTGGGGTAGGGGTTGATGTTAATAAAACACAATATAATGGTTAATTTAATAAATAATATAAATAATTCTCCTTAACTTTCTTTAAGCAACAACCTGCACACAATAGAGCAAGTGACATCATTGTGAGGGGTACGGTTAGGGGCAGGGTTAGGGGTACACATTAAAAGCACATGTGGCTGAGAGAAGTCTCAAAGTGAACGTGCAGTCAGTCTGCAGCCAGAATTTTTTTAAATACACAGCTAAAAATTGTACTGATGCGCAAAAACGCATAAATCCATTGTCAAATTAACCAATATGCCACCAGGGGCCCCACATGTCTTATGAAGCGAATCAATGTATTTTAGTAACAAAAGTATTAGCTATTTTTTTAAATTGTAAATTTGTGTGTTGTACATAATTAAATTGGTTAACACGTCTTATGAAGCGAATCAATGTATTTTTGTAAGAAAAATATTTGTTATTTTTAAATTGTAAATTTGTATGTTGTTCATTCATTCATTCATTCATTTTCTTTTCAGCTTAGTCCTTTTATTAATCAGGGGTCGTCACAGGGGAATGAACCATCAACTTATCCAGCATTTGTTTTACGCAGCGGATGCCCTTAAAGCTGCAACCCATTACTGGAAAACACCCATACACTCTCATTCGCACACATACACTACGAACAATTTAGCTTACCCAATTCACCTATAGGTCTTTGGACTTGTGGGGGAAACCGGAGCACCCGGAAGAAACCCACGTGTACAAGGGGAGATAATGCAAACTCCACACAGAAACGCCAACTGACCCAGCCGAGGCTCGAACCAGCGACTTTCTTCCTGTGAGGCGACAGCGCTACCCACTGCACCACCGTGCCACCATTTGTATGTTGTTTGGTCATAAATAACATTATTAAAATACATCAAGGGTGGCGCAGTGGGTAGCACTGTCACCTCACAGCAAGAAGGTCGCTGGTCCAAGCTTCGGCTGGGTCAGTTGGCATTTCTGTGTGGAGTTTGCATGTTCTCCTCGTGTTCGCGTGGGTTTCCTTCAGGTGCTCTGGTTTTCCCCATAAGTCCAAGTCCGTAGTGTATGTGTGTGAATGGGAGTGTATGGGTGTTTCCCAGTGATGGGTTGCAGCTGGAAGGGCATCTGCTGCGTAAAACATATACTGGATAAGTTGGCAGTTCATTCCGCTGTGGCAACCCCAGCTTAATAAAGGGACTAAGCCGAAAAAAAAATGAATGAATGAAAATACATCAAGTCACAATTTTTGAGTAGTCAGGATTCGAACTCAGGACATTTGCAGCACAGTTATTTTGTGCATATGCACGGTCCACTAGGCTAAATTTTTTTTTTTTTTCAATCCTGTCAATCAAACGCAGATTCACCAGGTCTCGAAACGCTTTTGAAATGACGGATGCTTTGAATCGCTTTAGTCACATGACCTGGGTGTTTCAAATCGCTTTAGTCACGTGACCTGGGTGTTTCAAATCACTTTAGTCACGTGACCTGGGTGTTTCGAATCACTTTAGTCACGTGACCTGGGTGTTTTGGATCATGCTTCGGTGCAGTGTTTTGAAACACTTGCGCTTCAGGATCTCGACACTGTGTTGAAACGTCAGTTTTGCGTCAGCCATCCTTAAGAATAAAACTAGTAGGTTTGGCATTACTCACTCAATAATGTAAAATTTAGATTAATTTAAAAAATTAGAAATATTTCTGTTACAAAACACATCAATCTGCTTATGGGTTAGTTTGATGACAGATTTACGCACTTTTGTAAGCTTCAAAGTAAAAGCCACTTTTCAGTCAGGGTGAGATTAAAATAAAACATTAACATGGGAAGAAATTCCACTCATCCAAAACTACACTGAGTGGCAATGTATGCTTGACATATGAGGATTTTGTAACGTTTTAATGATTTCACAAGCGGCTACAAATTTATGTGCTTTTGAAAGTTTCAAAATGAAGGCCACTTTTTAGTCAGGATAAAATTAAAATAAAACTACTCCAACTGGGTACTTCATCTGACAGAAAAAAGTCATAAACATGAGGATGGCTTGAGGGTGAGCAAATTGTGGGGTAATTTTCATTACATTGTCGTTTTGGGTGAACTATTCCTTTAAATCGCATTAGACCTCTGAAACAAAATAGCATAATATGGACACTTTTGACTGCAATAGGATGTGACACGTGCTGATGCTTTGATCTGTGTTTGGTCTGTAGCCGATGGAGAGGTGGAGATGATTGTAGTGCTGGTTTGCCTCGGCTTCCTGTTCCTGAGCCTCTTCACCATAATGCTCTGCCTTCGCAAGAGAGAAGTGTGAGTCAGGTCTTTTCATCACTCAGAATGAAACCCAGAGTTCAGCTCACTCTTCAGTTCACTTCTGAGAACTCTTGGTCTGGGAATGCTTTTAGATGATTGCTTAATAGTGTCTACAGTAATTGCATTAACAGTATATGTGTCTTTGCGCACATTGTACACAATTCCTAAGTAAAAATAATCAATGTACATGCAGTAAAAACCTGGTAATGTTTTCTATACTGTGTTTGTTTCTTTTTTAATATTTAAATAATTTAAAATGAAATGAAAAGTTTTGGTAGCAGAATTATTTATTCATGAAGTTATTTTATGGTAATTTACTCTCATTATTAGAGCATGTTTGTGAAAAAAAGGTTATATTACCTAAAGTGTTATGTGAAAAGTTATTGTTTTCTCCTCACAGGATTAAGAAGCTGTTATGGCCACAGGTCCCGGATCCGTCCGACAGCTCTATTGCCCACTGGTCACCTGATTTCCCTGTAAAGGTCAGTCAGATATTAGGCATTAACATTTGTCATTGGTGAAAATGTAAATTTTTATTTCTCCCTCTTAAATATTTTGTGTAATGTGCTGTTTGGTGCATATTTGTCTTTAGCTTAAGGCTAATAAAAAAATATTCAACATTATTCAAACATTAATGCTAACAAATAAGAACTGGTACATAAAAGCAAAATTGACAATATACCCCAATTCAATATAAATAAGAAAAGGCATCGTCTTTTTACACAAATGTATACAACATATACAGCAAATATTTTAAGCATATAAACAAAAAATACTCACGTTTTACAAAGCCAGTAACATAAAAGCGTATGTTAGAAATATAACAAGTATACACTACCTGACAAAAGTCTTGTCGTCGATCCCAGTTGTAAAAGCAACAAATAATAACTTGACTTCTAGTTGATCATTTAAGTAGCAGCAGGTAGATTTTTCCTGATGAATCGTCTGTTGATCTGCATCCCAATCATCACAAATACTGCAGAAGACCTATTGGAACCCGCATGGACCCAAGATTCTCACAGAAATCAGTCAAGTTTGGTGAAGGAAAAATCATAGTTTGGGGTTACATTCAGTATGGGGGCGTGTGAGAGATCTGCAGAGTGGATGGCAACATCAACAGCCTGAGGTATCAAGACATTTGTGCTGCCCATTACGTTACAAACCACAGGAGAGGGCAAATTCTTCAGCAGGATAGCACTCCTTCTCATACTTCAGCCTCCACATAAAAGTTCCTGAAAGCAAAGAAGGTCTAGGTGCTGCAGGATTGGCCAGCCCAGTCACCAGACATGAACATTATTGAGCATGTCTGGGGTAAGATGAAGGAGGAAGCATTGCAGATGAATCCTAAGAATCTTGATGAACTCTGGGAGTCCTGCAAGAACGCTTTCTTTGCCATTCCAGATGACTTTATTAATAAGTTTATTAGAGTCGTTACAGAGATGTATGGATGCAGTCCTCCAAGCTCATGGGAGTCATACATAATATTAATTCTTTTTCCACTGCACCATGACTTTATATTCTATACTGTACATCAAAATAAAACGTGATCATGCCTTGATTTTTAATTATTTAATTAGGACAGTAAGGTCTGACTTTGCTTAGACAAAAGTCTTGTTACTTAACAGAAATAATGTACAGCAGGAGTGTCCAAACTCGGTCCTGGAGGGCCAGTGTCCTGCAGAATTTAGCTCCAACTTGCCTGCCAGACGTTTCTAGTATATGTAGAAAGAGCTTGATTAGCTGGTTCAGGTGTGTTTGATTAGGGTTGGAGCTAAACTCTCCAGGACACCGGCCCTCCAGGACCAAGTTTGGACACTCCTGCTGTACATTATTTCTGTTAAGTAACAAGACTTTTGTCTAAGCAAAGTCAGACCTTACTGTCCTAATTAAATAATTAAAAATCAAGGCATGATCACGTTTTATTTTGGTAATCTAGAAGCCTTTGCCTTTCATATAAGCCACTTCTGATACCAAATGATCAACTAGAAGTCGAGCTATTATTTGTTGTTCCTTAAACTTGGATAGGCGACAAGACTTTTGTCAGGTAGTGTATTATAAGTATAGAAAAGAAAAAAAATCACAAATTTACAACAAAATCTAAGGCACCCAATCACCCACAACAGTTTAGCACTAAATAAGTTACTGGACTAATAATAGTACGGGATTTTTGGTGTCACATTGGCTTCTCCTATTGCAGCAAATTCAATGTTTCTTTTTTATATATGGTGCCAGTTTATCAGTAAGTGACGATTTTGTTCTCTTTGGTTAATCGGATGGAAACTTAGGGTGCTTTCACACCTGTAGATAGATTGTTTTGTTCCGAAACAGGGATTAAAATTGTTACAACGTTTATTTTTGCTCTTGGTGCGGTTTCTAAACAGACCAAAACAGTTAAAACAAGTCACGTGCGAGTAAAATCTCCTCACATTGGTCAGTTTCAGGGTTTATTTTTCAGAGTCCCACGGATTCCGCTCAGCTGTCATTCGTCGTTATTTTAATATCAGAAAATACCAGATCTTAATTTTTTAAACAGCTCTCGTTAATATTTCAGCATGTTTTCACTTTTGTATTCGACATGAAGCGCACATTTACCGGTAGGAAGGACATCCCGCCCTACTTATCATTCTCTCTTCATACAGTGCATCCGGATTTTTTTATGTTACAGCCTTTTTCCAAAATGGATTAAATTCATTTATTTCCTCAGAATTCTACACACAATACCCCATAATGACAATGTGAAAAAAGATTTTTTGAAATTGTTGCAAATTTATTAAAAATAAAAAACCTGAAAAATCACATGTACATAAGTATTCACAGCCTTTG
>CAIGQV010019430.1:995830-1007063 GCA_903798115.1 Danio jaintianensis | reverse complement strand
CATAAATCATTGAATCGGATTAGACCATTAGCATCTCGCTCAAAAATAAAAATATTTAATATATTTCATATTTGATATAATATTTAAATATTTTTCCTATTTAAAGCTCGATTTCTGTAGTTACATTGTGCACTAACACCAACAAATATAAATGCAAACTACCATTTTCTCAAATAAATGTGTGTGTGTATATAAATATACGCATAGTGTATATATGCGCACACAAAATAAATATATACATATATTATATAAACACTAGCCTTTATTTTGATGCTAATAATATCAATATAATAAGAAAATCTTTGAGAAAATCCTACTTTCTCTTACCTCTGATTTTACCCAAGATTCCTCCAGCTGATCCTGAAGGCTCCAGCTTCACCTGACAATCATCTTCAAAGGAGAAACAGATCAAAATCAGTCCCACATAAAGCAACACATGGAGGAAAGAGAACGGGACAGAAGATAAAGGAGTTACCGCTGTACATCCTGCTCTTCTTCCAGCGGATGAAGACCCCGATGGCGATGACGCTCACCAGCGGGACCAGCAGGAGGCTTGTGATGACGGCAGGAGACACGTTCTGAGCGCTCTGATTGGGCACACTCTCAGGGCTCTTATTGGCCACGCTCTGAGGGCTGTGATTGGCCACGCTCTGCGGTGGCTCTTTCTCTTTCGGAGCTGCCAGCGGCGGCTGCTGATGCGGAGACGCCTCCTGGATCTTCTGCACAGCCGCCTCCACATAATGAGCGGGAATCTTGGGTAACGGCTTCAGGTTGGCCTGCACGAATGTTTCTGTTTCTGAAATCAAAGGAAGGAGAAAATTACACTACCTGACAAAAGTCTTGTCGCCTATCCAAGTTTTGGAACAACAAATAATAACTCGACTTCTAGTTGATCATTTGGTATCAGAAGTGGCTTATATGAAAGGCAAAGGCTTCTAGATTACCAAAATAAAACATGATCATGCATTGATTTTTAATTATTTAATTAGGACAGTAAGGTCTGACTTTGCTTAGACAAAAGTCTTGTCACTTAACTGAAATAATGTACAGTATAGAATATAAAGTCATGGTGCAGTGGAAAACGAATTATTATTGTGTATGACTCCCATCAGCTTGGATGATTGCATCCATACATCTCTGCAATGACTCAAATAACTTATTAATAAAGTCATCTGGAATGGCAAAGAAAGTGTTCTTGCAGGACTCCCAGAGTTCATCAAGATTCTTAGGATTCATCTTCAATGCCTCCTCCATCATCTTACCCCAGACATGCTCAATAATGTTCATGTCTGGTGACTGGGCTGGCCAATCCTGCAGCACCTAGACCTTCTTTGCTTTCAGGAACTTTTATGTGGAGGCTGAAGTATGAGAAGGAGTGCTATCCTGCTGAAGAATTTGCCCTCTCCTGTGGTTTGTAATGTAATGGGCAGCACAAATGTCTTGATACCTCAGGCTGTTGATGTTGCCATCCACTCTGCAGATCTCTCGCACGCCCCCATACTGAATGTAACCCCAAACCATGTTTTTCCTTCACCAAACTTGACTGATTTCTGTGAGAATCTTAGGTCCATGCGGGTTCCAATAGGTCTTCTGCAGTATTTGTGATGATTGGGATGCAGATCAACAGATGATTCATCGGAAAAATCTACCTTCTGCCACTTTTCCAAATGATCAGTTACAAGTTATTATTTGTTGCTCTTACAACTGGGATCGACGACAAGTGTTTTGTCAGGTAGTATAGATTAGAAACACTGAAATATTGATTATAGATTTAGGGAATGATTAATACTCATGCAAATTGACAATCTAAAATAATCTTAGTTAGCTGCAGAAACTTGTTGAAAAAAGGCTCATTTCACAACCTCCGTGAAGTAAACGCATAAAGAAATATGTCATTTTCGAGCCAGATGCTATTAGTCTAAGTTCTGTTATGTAAATAGAAGGTTCTGTGGATGCTATTAATCTTTTGACAGCTTTTTTTCTTTTGATTTTTTTGATCAGTCAGCTTTTGACAACTGAAATGACAAAATACAAACAATAGATGCAAATGTTTATTTAACTTAGTAAAGACACACAAAAAGATGAAAATTAGACTTATTTGATGATAATTATAGCTGAATGTATAATTCAAGATGCAGAGACAATCAAAAATAGGTACAGTATTAAGGTCATATTCACAAGACAAAATGCCCCTTAAATACACAAACACTCATTAATATTATTATTCAAAACTGTTTTATTAAAGTTTTAGTTTTTGAAAGATAATAAAAGGTGTTGCAAAATGTGCCCACAATTTTAGAATAACCTCTATAACATTAAGCTTAATAACAGGCTTTTCATTTTCGAGTGAACTGACCTTTAAAGGAACACTCCATTTTTTAGAAACAAGCTTATTTTACAACTCCCCTATAGTTAAACATTTGAGTTTTTCCCTTTTTGAAATCGGCTAAATGGATTCAATTTTTTTTTAACTCAACTGTTTGAACTCTAGAGGAATTGTAAAATGACCTCTGTCTAGTTGGCACCCCAAAAAAATAAATAATCCCCGAAACTATGGCATTCATTTGTGCTGTTTGTGCTGATAAAATGAACATTTGTGCTGGTTTGGTGTCTGAGATATTGAACATCATTTTTTGGACTGTGTGACGTCACTCTTAAAGAGGAATTACTTTTGGAAATGTTAATGTCTTCTCGACATGTCAGCACAAACCACAGATGCATTATGCAAATGTCCTACGGAAATACTGGAAATACAACTTGATTCAGGCAGTTCAGAATTTACAGTCACTAGTTCTCTAATTTCTTACCAGTAGTTCTGGTTTTAAGCTGTGGACAGAAATACTGTGGCATGCTTCATAATCAGTGAAATATTCAGAGGTACAGTAACAGTTTCTCAGTTCAGTCAGAGTGTTTATGTACAGTTACTGGCACCGTCTGCAATAATGAACACAATCCAGACAACTTACCTTCAATTTCTTGGACCTCGATTCCACCCTTTTTAACCGAGCGATGTTCTGCCTCTAAAATGAGAATTTGTTTTTGTAGTTTGAAAAAAAAAAAATGCTCAGTGAACATTTACAAGTCATGACAACATGCTTTTTTAAATGTTACTTTACCCTAAAATTAAGTTAATTTGTTTCAACTTCATTTTTTAGGTTTGTTGAAATAGCTATATATCAGTTTAACCATAATGTCCAAATATTTGCATGCTAATTAGTGCTGGGCAAAGATTATTCGCAATTAATCGCATCCAAAATAAACATTTGCTTTGACATAATATATGTGTGTGTATTATATATATTTATTATGTACAGTTGCAATCAGAATTATTAAACCCCCTGAATTATTAGCCCCCGTTTATTTTGTCCCCAATTTCTGTTTAACCGAGAGAAGATTCTTTTAACACATTTCTAAACATAATAGTTTTAATAACTCATTTCTAATAACTGATTTATTTTATCTTTGCCATGATGACAGTAAATAATATTTTACTAGATGTTTTTCAAGACACTTCTATACAGCTTAAAGTGACATTTAAAGGCTTAACTAAGTTAATTAGGTTAACTAGGCAGGATAGGGTAATTAGGCAAGTTATTGTATGATGATGGTTTGTTCTGTAGACTATCGGAAAAAAAAATAGCTTAAAGGGGCTAATAATTTTGACCTTAAAATGTTTTTAAATTTTTTTTAACTGCTTTTATTCTAGCCAAAATAAAACAAATAAGACTTTCTCCAGAAGAAAAAATATTATCAGACATACTGTGAAAATTTCCTTGCTCTGTTAAAAATCATTTGGGAAATATTTAAAAAAAGAAAAAAAATTCAAAGGGGGTTTAATAATTCTGATTGCAACTGTATATACACACACATACATAGACACAAAACTATACAAAACAATTTTGTTACGTAAACATTTTCATTTATTTTTATATTTTATATCTAAATATAAGTAAACATTTTCACAAATACATGCACGTATGTGAGTATTTATATATACATAATAAATATACACCAGTACACACAAATATATTATGTCAAAACAAACTTTCATTTTGGATGCGATTCATCGCGATTCATTTTTGGTTTACACATCATAACTTACTTGCAGACTGAATGAACTTCATTACAGAATCTGATGCCGCGTCTCCAACAAACACAGTCCCATCTGCTGTAACAACAATGTCATGTGGTAACTTAAATACCTGAAAAACATCAAACAAACAAGAAAGAAAATGAGAAAACAGATCCATAATAAGACAATGTCTTCGGCACGATCATACAGTAAGCGTTGCCAAAATCATCAACATAAGACATAATCAATGGTTAGCCATGTGTTAAAGGATATTAAATGCAAGACGCAGAGACAAAATAACCAGCCGATGTGAAGCGAAGGTGTCCTCAAGATTACACAGCTAAATGAACACTCTGGCAACTGTCACTAAGTTACTATTTATTTTGGAGTAGGGTTGTCACGATACTGGAATTCGGTACCAATCGATGCTGAAATTTTAAAAACATCCATTTCCCGCCAACATTTGAGCGCTGTAGAACACGTTCTTAAACACCAAAAAACACAAAAGCGTTTTAAAGCTGCGATTCATCAGCAGATCGCTCGTATGTCAGCTTATAGACAAACCAGCTGATCGACGTGACTTTAAAATGCTCCAGTGTCCCTATAACTGTGGTTACACTCGGTAAACAGCGGTGAGTTCGGTGAACTGATGACCTTCACGGCCAATCACAGTCATTTCTGTTGAGCACGTGAACACAATGGGAAATCAGAGCTGTTTAAGAACGTGCTCAACAGTGCTCAAATGTTAGCGGGAAACGGACGTTTTTAAAATTTCAGTATCGATTGGTACCAAATTCCAGTATCGTGACAACCCTATTTTGGAGAGAAGCGCATTTATTTCGAACTGTAACCAAAACTGACTGGAACTGCCTCTGCATTAAATGTTTTATTCCACAACCTCCAGCCAATCAGAATCAATTTCAACAGACACTAGAATAGGTAAGGAGAAGCTCTAATTCACGTCAGGCAGTTCTTTGTCTTTGCTAAAGTGCATTATTTAAAATCCTTTAATGCACAGCAGGCTGCTGATTATCTCGCTTATTCTGTGGTCAAGGTTTATACAAGTTAAAACTACACTGTCAAAAAAATGCTGGGTTCCACACAATCCCTTCATCTTGACTCAACTTAAAAGTCCCATGAAATTAAAATAAAATGTTTTAGATTTTAGTATCAGTATTGTTCGTTTTTAGGATGTCTATAAGCTAGTGCGCACCAAAACAGTTACAAAATTCGCGTTTAGAAGATATAAAACTAATATAAATATGTTAAGCTTGTAGTTTGTCACTTCCGCCTAAATGGATCAACGATTTTATTCACATCACCTCATACCTTCAGTTTCTCATCAAATCGTGACCAATCAAATGCTCTCTAGTATCTGACATGCCCCGCCCCCTTCAAGATGCTTCACATTTGATGCACTTGAGCTCAACCACTCTCACTGGCAGAGCGGTTGAGGAAAACTAAACACTATTGGCTGGTTTTTAAAAAAAAGGGAGGGGCTACACTATGTCCCACCCTCTCTTCATATTTCGGTTGAGATTACGTCAAACATCGAATAAAAATGCACATTTCAAACCACTTCACTGGACCTTTAAGACATTTTACAATTTTTAGTTGATTTAACATAAAACAATTAAGTTGTCCCTAAAACAATCAAGAACTGTGTTGTAAGGCCTGTCACGATATCTATTTTTTGTTGTACAATATATTGCACCAAAATATATTGCGATAAACAATAATATTGCCATTTTAAGCCACTCATTATACTACGCCAGAATGACAATGTAATTTCATCACAATGCAAGTACACTCTTCCAAAGAACACATCATATTTTATTCTTTAGAATATTTAATTTAATTATAGACATTTTAACAATTTAATAATGAGGCATTGGAATCAGAATGTGAAATGCATATCCTAAATAAATTATAATAAATGTTAACAGAAAAGTGCAAAGTAAAAAGTAACAGAGGCTGCGATATCTGCTACCAGATCTATTTTCAGTTGTCAGACACCCACATGAAAATATACTATAGTAATTTATAGTATATACTATAGTGTTTTTTTAACCATACTGACACTGACACCTCCGATAGAGGTAGAGATGTTGCACAATCAGCTAAAATGTTGCTAGAATTGGTTTTTATGTATGTGCGATATATATTGCATCACCAAAAATGATTGAGGTCATGTCCATGTGTTGTGCGATAAGTCGATATATTGATTATTGTGACAGGTCTGTGTTGTTTCAACTCATTTTAAATTAGTTTGAACAAGCAGCAAAAGTATTTTTTTAGTGTGTAGTATTGCTCTTGGCAGCACAATATTTGATAACATATTCATTAGTTATGACACGTTAGATTGCCCCGCTTTGAATCAGTCAAGAGAGAGATCCTGTGTGAGTGTAAATGACACGGGTATATCTAATAGCTCATAGTAACATGTGTTAGCTACCACTTCGCAAATATTTTTAACCATATTTGTGAGTTGGTTGATCTCCATCGGCTCCCCTCTCCAGATTAAACAGATGAATAAAGTCTCCATCCACTGTCACTAAGTTACTATGGTTACTAGTAATGTTTGATTTATTTGGAACTGATCGAAACTGACTGGAACTATCTGTGCATTAAACGATTTTATTGCACACCTTTGAGCCAATCAGAATCAAGGATTTCAACAGATTATAGAATAATAAATCAATATATAGTAAGTAAACCTATCTGTCAGTGGGAATGAAGATAAATCCTAAAGAATGTACAGTAGTAGCAGGCCACATATCAAAGACATCACTATTCATCAAATAATTTAAAGTACAAATGAAATTGAAACTAACCATATTCATTTTGTTCGCTCACATTGCTAGTTTTGTGGGGAACAATTCATCTGTGTGTGTCTTTAAGAAAAAAAAAATGGTTTGCCCTTGTAATCTTTAATTGAAATCTAAAAATGCACTTCCTGTTTTTTTTCAGTTGAATTCTCAGATTACGTATGTCTGAGGTATTGGGCGTGGCTAACATACTTAACCACGCCCCTTCAACTGTCAGTTTTGTCAACAAACAGAAATGGTGAGGAGGACGAGTCTTTAGGTTGTAATAGCTCTCCCCAAACCCTTTTCCAGATCTTTCTGAATAAAATGCCTACTTTACTACATCCAATCAGCTCGCAGTAGAAAAAACAAGCCACGCCCACTGTTTTCTCATTTAATATTCCGTTTCTCTAGGACATGCATCACTATACGAGAAAAAAAAAGGTTGCAGCTTCTGGTTCATGTGGACTTTAAAAAAAGACTAGCTTCAAATCGAATATGATGAAACTGAGGCCTTTACAGTACGTGTTCAACATTATACCAACTAATAAACAACTCTCAGTTACATCACAGCTCCTTTTGCTTGTTTTGAGCGAATGTTATGCTCAGCTGAGTGTGTGTATATTGCATGTACTGAAGGTGCTGCAATCTGCACCTGTGTGTCTGGACTGAAGGAATCCAGGATTTCCTTGCTTGAGTAATTGATGACAAAGCCCTGAAGAGGTGCGGCCTGACCATATGGAGGTTCTCCATTCACAGCGTAGATTTGGCCACCTGAAGAAACAACATTAGAAAGATCATCAGCCAACATCAGGACTGATCTGCATTAGTTGTCAAAGGATTTGTGAGGTTGAATAAATATGAGCTATAATTAAATATTAATTTAAGGAACAGATTTATCAGAAGCTTGCATCAGCAGCAAAAATTTGGTCAGGATTTACAAAAGACACACAAAACGGTTAGCAGACAGCTATTTTGGCAGTTTTGCATTTGCATAGTTTTTACTACAAAGTTATGTGAACAATTTCATGTTCAGTTTTAATTCAATTCAGTTTCATGTTTGTTTTTTGTGAAAAAAAAATATAATAGTTTGTCTTTCCTGGATTTATAAATTTCAGTTACTTAGAAATAAATACTTATCCAATTTCCATAAAGAAAATACAAACTTGATCATATGGTTGAAGACAAAATTATTAGAAGAATTGTAACATATTTAAACATAGTATTTTTAATAACTAACTTCTAATAACTTTTTTTGTCTTTGTCAAGATGACAGGTAGTTCTGTGGCTAGTAAAAAAATTAGTTTATAAGCTTTTTCTAATGTTTTCTAATGTTTTTTTTAAATTCCAGACAGAAAGATATAACAGGAAATACTGTGATTTTTTTCCCCTAGCTGTTAAACATCACTTAGGAAATATTAAAAAAATAATAAATATTTCACAGGAGGGCTATTTATTTGCTCTTAACTGTAAATGATGTTCAATTGTACATGCTGTCAATGTCATCAGATCATCATCTTGTCGTCTTGATTATCGACTATCATTCTTGTCATAATGATTGTTGTCATTAAGAGGACTTTTAAACAACATTTTCAACCAAAACTGCAAATTTTTCTATGTATTTATATATTCATGTTGAGAATACTAGTACAGTACGGGACTAGATTAGTGCCAAATTAAAGAACTTTTAAAAATGAGGTAAATGAGGAAAAACAATCAACTACACAGTAAAAAAAGTAACATCATCTTCAAATAAACGTCAATAACATCAATAAAGAAAAATGGCTTATATATTTACATGAGCGATCTCACTAGCCAATCTAGCTAAATCTCACTAGCCAATCAGAGTAGACTGCTGTTAAGCCTGTCCTCACGAGAGGTTTGTGCCAGAAAGGCAAATGTAAGTTAGCAAAGCGCTGAAAGATTACAAATTTCTTTCAATATATAAATTACATTGTAAAATGCATTCTGGGGGAGCCTATATGTAAAATACAGGAACCTGTCTCCAAAAAAATGCAAATTGTCAGTTGTGTCTATTGTCTAACAAATGGCTAGTTACCACTTTTAGGCTGGTTAAGTGGCAGGACGGGTTCTGGCTCCAGTACTTAATTTGCACGTTTTGTTTTCATACTAAAATGTAACATGAATGGGTACTTATATGCTGATGAGATCGGGGCTGGAGATGCAATTTACCCCAATGACAACAACACTTCATTTGCATGCTTTGTTGAGGTTTGTCCCCACCCAAATGTAACACTGTCTGTAAAAATGTATATATTGAGTGCCTAGCTGCACTAGAAAGAGAGATCTTTCGATGAACGCCACAGCTATGCCGAGTTCTTATTAAAGAATTCTGTTTTGAAGATACCCGAAAGCCTCCCTGGTTTTGTCTCGTCTTAGAAATTCACAACAGCGCAAACAAAAACTTGGAAAGGGAAAACACTGGCAGTGGATTAAAAACTGCATTTAGTGAAAGTGAAGCCAACAAAGAATTCATTTTCAAAATCAAACAAAAAGTATAAGGTATAAGATATATATATATATATTAGGTATATAATGTATAATAACATATATAATACATAATATATAAGGGATTTTACATAATTTCAAAGAATTCAGTTTATTTGAAGATGATATTACTTTTTTAGATTTTTAATTGATTGTTTTTTTATTTTCAGAGTGTTTTTCTCATTTATCAATGTATATTTTTGTTGGTTTTCACAAAAGTTTAGTCACTAATCTAATCCCATACAGTACTAGCATTAGTCTTATCTCAAGATGAAATGTCAACTTGAAATGCATAATCAATGCAACACCTCACAAACAATGCCACACCTTGGGTAGGCGAGTATGCAATGGCGAACACTTCTCCTCCAAATGCGTCTTTCTTGATCTCCTTCACAAACTCGCCAGTATCTGCCATGAAGCACTGAATCCGTCCATTGTCTCGGTCTGCCACACACAACTCCCGTTTATCTGGCAGGAATGTCAGGCTATGCGGGATCCGGAACGGGGCACGTCGCTTCCTGTCCGAGGAGCCTTTGAGAACAAAATAAATTATTATTAATTCAAAATGAAACCACAAACCAGTATTACACTATGGTGCACAGGTGTATTTTTAGAAACAGACAAAAATACATTCATTCATTTATTCATTCACTCATTTTCCTTCGGCTTAGTCCCTTATTTATCAGGGGTTGCCACAGCGGAATGAACCGCCAACTATTCCGGCATATGTTTTACGCAGCGAATGCCGTTCCAGCCGCAACCAAGTACTAGGAAACACTCATACACTCTCACATTTATACATGCACTCATACACTATGGCCAATTTTAGTTCATCCAATTCACCTATACTGCATGTTTTTGGACTGTGGGGGAAACCGGAGCACCCGGAGGAAACTCACGCGAACACAAGGAGAACATGCAAACTCCACACAGAAATGCCAACTGGCCAAGCTGGGACTTAAACCAGTGACCTTCTTGCTGTGAGGCCACAGTGCTAACCACTGAGCAGTGCTGCCCCAAAAATACATTGTAAGGGCCAAAATAATTGATTTTCCTTTTATTAAAAAAAATCATTTAAATATTAAATAAAGATCATGTTCCATTAAGACATTTTGCACATTTCCTACTAATTCCTACCTAATTAAATTTTTGATTAGAAATATGTATTGCTAATAACTTAATTTGAACAATTTTAAAGGCGATATTCTCAATAGATATTTTTTAATCCTCAGATTCCAGATTTCAAAACCTCCTATCTCAACCAAACATTCTCCAATCCTAACAACCCATACATCAATGAAAAGCATATCTATTCAGCTTTCAGATGATATTTACATCTCAATTCAAGAAATTGATACTTATGACTGGTTTTGTGGAGTATGATTACATATTGCAACCAAGTGTGACAGAACTTTCAACACATTCATTTTGACCATGAAACTGCGCATGCAATGTGTACCTGCTCCCCAGTGTGAAATATATTTGCCCTCGGGTGAGAACTGAAGGATCCTGGAATTGCAATAGCCATCTGAAACATAGACGTTTCCAGTAACGGGGTCTACAGCCACATCTGTAGGCTGGCAGAAATGCTTCTTGTCACTTCCTGGTTCAAAAGCTTCTCCCAAGACCAGAAGCTGCTGATCTTTGCCGTTACTGCCCAGTTTGAATACCTACATATGGAGAAAACGAGTGCTGTTAAATGATCAATCGCGAATAAAAGTTTGTGTTTACATAATTTTGTGTGTACCTTGTATAATATTATGCATAAACACAGGTATATATATTAATAAAATTATGTATATCTATCTATCTATCTATCTATCTATCTATCTATCTATCTATCTAT
>CAIGQV010019430.1:977164-989859 GCA_903798115.1 Danio jaintianensis | reverse complement strand
CAGGGGCTGACAGTGGACTCTAACTGGTGAAACTTGTGGACTCTGTCTCTCGCCAGAATTGCATCCTCGTTTGTTTTGTAGCCTAAACGTGGCCGGCCCAGGTCTTTTTTTAGCATTATGCTATCAATCTCTGCCAGCAGAAGTGTCTGGGCTTGAGCCGCCTCTGAAGGTTTGTACTTATGTATGCGGACATGGTCCTCTCTCTCCCCCAGCAGTTTAGAAAGAAGGGAATAGAGGTCACCTGCACAGGAAGAAACAGAGGAGGAAAAGCGGAAAACAAAAGAGGAATGGTGGTGTGAATAGAAAAGTGAGAAAGTCAATCGAGTGGAGAAAGGGAGGTCGTGCTGGTGGAGTATTGAACATTTTAGATGGGGTGGTTAAACATCGTGAGACTTTTGCCTGTCCTTTACAACTGTTGCTTATCAGATTGTCTGACATGCCACACACCCAATAAGGGAAGGTCATGGTATTTGATAAAAGATTATGAAGACAAATAAATTTTTTATTTTTAAGTGCACAGATACATAATTTATAACAAGCACTACTAAATACATATAAAAATGTATTTAGTAGTGCCATTGGAATCTTTTTGGCTCGAGACTTCCGGTTTCCTTCACTTCCATTGATTTTCATTGTTGTGCGACTTCAAAAGCCTTTTATGTATACAGTGCATCTATTAACATCTGATAACATCTAATAGCTGGTTTTAAGCTCTCAAATCCTTACTAGCATGCAAAAAAAATTTTTTGCAATTGCTGTGCACATCATCAAGACACAGAATTGGTTGTGCTATGGTATGTCAACCTCTGACTGTCTGTGTGACTCAAATCAAGTAAAAAGGGTATCAAATTGTTGACCTTATTCTGCAATGTGGAAGTGCGCTCGTTTTTTTTTGCGATTGTTTTAGAACTTCCCATTCAGTTGCTGAATGACTAGAAATAATAAACGCGGAAGAAAACAGTCAACCTACTTGCTCTACAAACAAGTGTATTCATGACTGTGCATAAAAAGTAGAATAATATAATAATAAAATATCTGTTTGCAACATCAAAAGGCATAACAAGCTGTTTTTAACCAGCCAAAAAGATTCCAATGGCACTACTAAATACATTTTTATATGTATTTAGTAGTGCTTGTTATAAATGATGTATCTGTGCACTTTGTTGTTTTATAAAAATTTATTTGTCATCATAATCTTTTATCAAATACCATGACCTTGTCAGCAGTGACAACTTTTCTTCACATCTGATCACATGGAATGGCTATAAGGCGGGAATATCAGTGTGTGTTTCATTTTTGTCAATTCACCAATCTTCCTCCACTGTGGTAGCAACCCCCATTCCCCAACAATCCAACTGGTTCCCAAAGAATGCAATCATGCACTGCCCTACATTTACGTACGTCACAATATGGGAAAAAAGGACAATCTTAACTTGCGTTCGGTAACTTCAAAGAATTGATGAATCGGTCAAAATAGGTAAAATATCTGCAGATGTTGCAAGAATCATTATTAATCAAGTAAGGACCCTTCGGGGCCCCCAGAGTTACTATTAGGGGGCCCAATCGAAACATCGGCTCTGTAATCATAAGCTAAGTCCTTTAAACATTGGTTAGGTGGCTGTACGTTGTTTTCTCTTTTCCTCCACCTAAATCATATTTGTTGACCGAAAATCACCATAATCTGTAATCTCTGTCAAGCATAACACACTGCGATACAGCACTGGCTGTTCAGTGAGTTTGTCCTCCTGATTGGTCAACTTCAATTAGATAGACAGATCAGACTGTTCACCCACACACTTCTCACAAAATCAATCTGACAGCTCCTTTGACATGTTTAAAAATGATCGGGAGACTCGTACGTTCCTCTCAAATTGTATGAGCCACGACCATATAGGAGCATCAACGATGACTTCTTCTGATGGGAAAAACAATTGTGTACAAGCTTACACGACAGCAAAAAACACACGCCTTAAAGATCACGTAAAGAAACATGACACTAGAATGTACTCATTGAAAACTTGACATTGCACTAAAATTGTGTCCCATTCCACTAAGCTGGAGGACGATGTCAGCTTTAGCATGGATCGTGAGAACATCCATGGTCTCTGCTTCATTGCTGTTTGGAGAGATTCTTTTGTCGTGACATTTTAATGGCATTTAAATCTTCCAGTCACTCCAACGACATGTGCATCATCACCACGAAACACTTCTTATGGCAATGGTCCTGCCTTTTATTCCCACAGGGCATATTCCAAGACCCTGACAATTTAACTTGGGTGATCGATCCTGTGAGCAATCCTGCGAGTTTTTGCTCACACGGAAGGCACTCTAGGTCTTTTATGGGATCAACACTCTGTGTTAAAGGGAGTTCAGTGTGAATAGGGTATATGCAGAAGGACTTTTAATTTTCAGTAACCCAGTTAAAGCGATTCTGCACTGTATGGCGTTATAAAATTGCCACG
This sequence comes from Danio jaintianensis, assembly GCA_903798115.1. Classification (NCBI taxonomy): domain Eukaryota; kingdom Metazoa; phylum Chordata; class Actinopteri; order Cypriniformes; family Danionidae; genus Danio; species Danio jaintianensis. Next base: position 987,397 of record CAIGQV010019430.1, on the reverse strand, counting down.
TTTAAGTTTTGTTTTCTTTAAAAATGAATGATCTTCACTGCCTGATTGATATATGATATATGGGTCTCAGAATGTACAAAAAGCATTGCATTAAATTAAATTTAAATAATTTCACCACAGTATTTTCAATGGAGTTTATGCGCTAACCTGCTGATCCTGACGGCACGTGCGTGTAAACGGCTTTTCATCTCGTTTAACACTTGAACAACGAAATGAATGCTTAAGTCTATTTAACTGAATATATTTTTAATACACTACAACATCGATGCTGTAAAAGGAACCATATAAAATTTTAAAAAGTCACAAAAAACACTAGCTGTGCATATACCCTATTGAGACACTCATCATCGGCTGTGCAATCACAACTTTGTTTTGCAGAGCATAGCAGGAGTAGAAGCATCCTGTAGCTGGAGAATGTCCGATGCTTTCTTATGGAGTTGGCACAACATGCCACAGTGATTTTCCAGCCAAACATGCTTACTTGAGGTAAGATCAATTAATCGTTGCTAGTTTAGGAACTAAGCAGTTGGAGTATCAGTTGACACTTATTAGGCTTTGAGCTGTTAATAAAGGAGCTGGATTTCATTAGCACATGATTTTATTTTTAAACCTTGTGTGCTGTTGGGGATGTTTTCATCCACTCTGGGGTGATTTTGTGTCTTAATTTGGCCACAACTCTCTGTGTTTAGTAATTGGAATGATTTTTTGAAAACATAACAGTTTTGCTTTGACTGAAACATGAATCTTAAAGGGGTGGTCCACAGTGTATTTTTAAGGCTTGGTTGTGTTTATAAGATGCAAAAGCAATGTGTGCTCATGCTTCACTTGTAGAAAATCACGTTATTTTTTCATATATCTTACTTTGATTATATACAGCTACTCTGCTAACATGCAAACGACTGTCATATTTCCTAGTTCCTCTGAAAGGCCCACCCTCAAGAGGCTCTGATTGGTCGCTAACATAATGTGCTGTGATTCGCGGATTAGCTCCACGTCACTCCCCTACAAGCGCGCGCTTTTGCGCCTTGTAAACAGTCCAGTCAGAGGCTCAGAGCAGCTGTTAGCAGCCTGGATCAGACAGAAATAAAGAGCACACAGCTCACGCCTGCTCTCTAAAATAAAATCTGACAAGTGTCTTTCACATATATTCGGAATAAGCATGTGTAAGCAATATAAAAACGATTTAATATCTTTTGCGAGTTATTTGAGATGTAGAACGCTCGTAAAGCAGTCGCACAGAGAGACACGCATAGAGAGACACACATAGAGAGACACTGCACGCGCTGCTGAAGATTGTGGCTGTTTACAGCGGTTTGACTGATAAATATGAATTTGTAGCTACATTGTTAGCGGTGTCAAACAGCATTTCCCGTTGTTCACATCCTTGTTTACGTCCTCGTTAACGCTAGAAACTGTGCCTGTAGTTGATCAATTTTAACAAATAAAAATACTTGCAGGTTGTGGCTCACAGTCCACAGCTTCGTCTGTTGGAGGAGTTTTAACCGATTCCAGCACTGAACTGGGAGAGATTCTGGAAGCTGTCCTTTGTCAAATGCTAAAGCTCTATTGTTTATATAATTCTCTGGAACATAATTAAAATTAAACTGTAAGCACTTCTGTCTTTGTGTCGTGTCCTTTGGAAGCCCAAATACAGAAACAGAAGAAGCTCTGTGGAAATAGAAGCGTTTGGACGGCATTTTAGCTTTCTCTGCTATAACATTACAGCGCCTCTGGCCACGCCCCTTCGCTGCGCAGGGTGTGTGCGCGAGGTGAATGCGCGTAACCTAAAGCGTTTGTGATCTCATCAGCCCGGATGTATTTTTTTGTAGTCCCCAAATCCGTTAGCTGTAGGCTTTGCTAAGCTAACTCTGTAAAAGCCAATGTCTCCCTTTGCATTGAACTTTGAGCATATTACATTTAGAGATGTTGTTTATGTTCACACAGCTACATTACACATCAACTAAAGTTTAAAATATGATATCGTAGTGGACTACCCCTTTAAGACTCAAGGCAGTGGATCCTCCAGTCCTCTCTACTGACTTTCTTTCTTTCCACGCTGCTCATACAACTGGAGACAGGTTTATTCTTTTCCAAGTCTTGGAATTACAGGCTCTTTTTTTCTGTTTGCATGAACACATCCTTTGAATATCATTACTGTCACAGATTTTTCCAAAATTCATTTTGCTGAGCCTCCAGCTTGAAGTAGTCTAACTACTACAGTATTTCTAGGCCAGACAACTCCTTAGTACTGAATGCTGGAATAAAGTGTTGAAGTAAGTCCACATGGCTACAGTACGTCATAAAGGATTTTGCCCCAGGGTTATGCCAAATTACTGGTAACACTTTAATATTATTATTATCCATTATGCAATAACAATACTATTGATTTCTTTGTAATTTTAGTATTGTAACAATATTATATAAATAGATTCATAAAAATACACTTATACAAAATTAAATGTATATATTAAATGATGTTATATTATTAAAAAACAGTGGGAAAAAATATCTGACAAATGTGATTTCCATCATGGGAAGTGTTCATCAGTGTTGAGGGTTCATTTACAAAAACATGAATGTTACTCAGTTTTGTAATGAACTCAATCAAGTTCAGCACTGACTCATTTTCTGCCCCTTTTCAGGAAATCAGATTGCTTACAAAGGATTGTGGGCGATTGGAGGAGGTGAAAAGACACGCTTAATGCATCCTTTAAAAATGACGCTCTGCCTCTTTATCGACTCTAGAAATATTTATCCAATACGTCAATGCTGGAAATTAACTACACTTGCAGATTTCTGCTGCATGGAGATATTTAATTCAAAGTTCCTGTTGAAATTGTGTTTTATCTGATGGTGCACAACTCATCCACTCTTCAGCTAAATTTATCTTAACATTTTAGCCATTAATAATTAAAAACATATGGCAGTCCAGTCTGATTTGACCATAATCAATAGGCACCAACTGTGATTTTGCACTAATTATGCTTGTGTGGTAAAATGCTTTATAGATCCTCAATTGATCTTGGAGCAAAAAAAAGGACTTTTCACTGGTATCAATGTGGATTCTTATGAACTAAATGTCTTTCCCTGTCCAAACCAAGGATGCAGCAAGATAATTTATTACCAAAGCAAGAGCAGTGGCTAAAACAAAGAAGGACAAAACTCCAGACACCATTTACACGGTGCACGGTACATTTCCATGGATCAATTGGTACTGGGCCACAAAAGAAATCATGAATTATTTTCCATTTTATTTATTATCTGAGTCTGAATCTTTCATTTTGAAAATTCTTTTATTTTGAAAAATGACCATATTCTCTCGGTCACTTGAGTGCCAAAATTTAACCCACAAGCTAGCAAAATGAGTAAGAAACAGATGTCTTTGGAAAGTTTCTTTGCGTAGGGGAAAAGGCCCAGTGAAGGACCCACGAACTGTCAAGAAATGAATCCGCAACCGATTTGTCAATAAATCAGGTGAATCCAGCATGTCTGTGCAGGAAGAAGATAAACTGCTGAAGATCGCAAATGACGGCGGCTTTAGGGGCCGTTCACATATCGCGTCTTTTCCGCACACAAGTTTGTTATTTCCAATGGAGGCGTGCGGATTGCGTCGCATGTTGGGAGCGATGCGCGCAAGTTGGTGGGGATAAGGGCAGTTTCATTTTGAGGGGGCACTTTCTCTCCAAGAGAAAAAAGGGCAGGTGCTCAAGCACCCAAAGCCCCCCTCTGCACTGATGGAATGTACACATTTTGGTAGACTATTACTTCTGACACAGAGCACCCAAAACACTGTAGTGCTTTTTTTATTTTCTCCATAAATAAAACTTGTATCAGAGTTACAGCAATGTTTTGTCAGCTTGATATCCTCTAAGAAAACGTTGATGGTCACCTAGCAATCTACGTAGAACCACACCCCCCAACCCACCCAGCCGCGGTAAAATTTTCAAGCGTTGACTGGTCCGCGGTGCTAAAAAATGTTGGGGACCACTGGTTTAGGGAGTGAATAATGCATGAGTAAATCTCAAGTCACTATTCTATTTGTGAGCTTATATTTTGTGTTAATACATAAGATTAATAAAAATGTATTTGGTAAAAAAAACAAAAAACATTGAAATGCAACTATATGGAGAGGTCTGGATATTGCACAAATTTCAAGTAGAATTGTAACTAAGGATTTGAAAAGGAAATTCAGTTTTGTTGGGATTAAATTTAGCCAAAATGAGAGCAGAAATAGGATGCTACTGGATTCAGTTTTTAATTCATGTGGAGATGCCTCTAAGAAGGAGATCTGAGCTCTCAGCAGGGTAGAAATGGGTAAATGGGTCAAGGCATGCTAAACTTTAAATATTTCACCACTTGGGGTAAGTTAAGATAATATTTTCTTACCCAATACAGCAATAGCTAAAAAAAAATCACAATTTTGACTTTAAAGTAAATGAAAAATATGGTTTTGTTGCTGCCTTAACACTTAACACTCAGTGCTGGCTTTTTAATCAAAACCTGCCAACATACGTTTTGAAGTCCCATGTTTGAATTGTGGTCCATTAGCAGTTAACTACAGTATTTAACTGGCCCATGATGAAGAACAACTGATCACTATAGTGGGCGCTATAGGTTTACTTTGAGAAACCTGAATTACAGAATTTGTTGAGAAGATATTTTATTTCCTTGTGAATATTAGAAGAATGTGAATATTCTGTATTGTTTATTGACCTTATTCTGCAGTGTGGAATTGCGCTCGTTTTTGCGATTGTTTTAGAACTTCTGATTCAGTTGCCTTTGGAAGAAATGACAAGATATAATAAATGGCAGAAAACGGTCAAACTACTTGCTCTACAAACAAGTATACATACTATACATAGTATACAAGTATACATACTATACATAGTAGAATAACAATAAGAAAATATCAGTTTGCAACATCAAGCGTTTTTTAATGTTTAAAAAAAATCAATGGAAGTCAATGAGACTAAGTCTTGAGCCAAAAAGATTCTAATGGCTGAGCCTACTCATACGTGAAGAATAAGGTCAATAGGGCAATTAATCAAAGCCAATATTCTTGTGCATTTTGTCAGTAAAGCTGTTTCTAGTAAATCTCGAGCATGTGCTTTAGCGTTTTTTTAAAACTGAAATCAATTTAATTGGATAATGACACTGGGATAACTATTTTGCAATAATGACAGCTTTTGCGCAGCTTCTCAGTGATCTACGGCTCTCTGTAGTAAATTCTGCATGTGAAAATACCACATATGATAACATGTTTTACTCCAAAATTTGCAAATTCAGAGCACAAGAGCGCCCTCTGGCCTTTATCAGAAATTTACTACTGATCACAGAACTGTGCTTCCTTGACAAGATGTGTATGACAATCGTAGCTTTTGCTCAATCACGTTTTCGATTAATCACCCAGCCCTAATTGTTTATTCACTGAAAAGCTGACACAAACTAAAAGTTCAGACTATCACCAAGAAAATAATTATTAAGAATGAAAGTTGCTAATCAACAGGTTTGTGATAAAATCCAATACAGTTTTTGACTGCTCCATCTGCTAATATCAACTGGTTCACACACTGGTTAAGGCCTGTATTTTTAAAATGATTAAATTCATATTTTTAATTACATGCATAATTAGACTGTTGACCCATCCCTTACACCATAACAACCCTTAAACCTACCCGTGCTACCAAACCTGTCCCTAACCTTAACTGTTTCACACCTCAGTAGCACCTTAAGTGTTGCACAATACAATATGAACACAATATGTACATTGTACTTATTTTTTTAAGCACTCATCCTTCACTTGTTCCAAACCTGTTTGACTTTATTTCTTTTGATGAACACAAAAGCATATATTTTGAAGAAAGCTAGAAACCTGTAACCACTGACTTCCATAGTATTTGTTTTTCCTACTATGAAAGTCATGGGTTACAGGTTTTCAGCTTTTTTTAAAAATATCTTCTTTTGTATTTGGAAGAAAGAAACTAATCAAGGTTTAGAACCACTTGTGGGTGAGCAAATAGTGAGTAAAATTCCATTTTTGGTTGAATTATCCCTTTAATATAAAGTAGGACCCTCTAAAAAAAATAATAATTTGATATTTAAAAGAATATTAACATCCAAACCACTACTATAAAAGGTAAAACATTGGACCGACACTGCAAAATAAAACACAGACCGCCAATCAGAATCCCTCCTTAAATATGACAAAACTTGTGAGCTTATAATAATAATAATAATAATAATAATAAAAAAAATTCATAAGCCAGTAATTGTATATCTATAGTTATCATTCTTACTACAAAACACACATTTTATATATACTGAACGGTGGCGATGAAGCATGATCCCACACAATGATGATCAGGTGTTTGAGATGTAGGTTTCCATGTTCACAAATGGCACAGTGTCTAGTGAGTGATGTATTTTTAAAGCCAAACTCGTGACAGCCTGCCGAAGTGTTGTTGCTGTGAAAGCAGTCGTGCTCTGGTATGTTTATCTTCACACACAGTAGCAGTATTAACTCAAACAAGCCAAAAGACGACTCAAAGCAGAACTTAAACATGTCAAAGCACACAGCTTCGAAATGCACATCCCTGAAGTCTACAGCACTTTTACTGTCTGCAAATTGGTTGAAGGCGGTGCTTTTGTTTTGTTTCAATGTTTGCTTTTGCATTTTAAATAATTAGTCATGAAATAATCAGTTTGTCAAGCATTATGTTGCTTAAAACCTGTATGATTTCCTTTCCTTCAAAGAATTAAAAAGGAGAGATTTTGCATCAACGTGAGACTGTAATCTCATAAAAGCGTCAATGTGGGTGGAAAGCTCTGCAGGTGATCTTCTGACAATGTGCAAATTAAAAACACAGACACCGCAGCTCATTTTTATAATGCCCAATGTAGCACATAAACCAGTGCAAACGATGCAGATGATGATTATGTGCATGAAATTTTGGAGCAAGCATGCTTTTTTGGGCATTAATAATGGCACATATACCACTATACGGACCACTGCAACCACAAGCTGCTTTACCACTGTGTGATATGGTGTGGTTCAGCTCTCTTCAATTCAGTTTTTCTCAGCTTGAATTGCATTTTTAATTCAGTTCAGTACCGCTTAAAGTGGGTGGGATTATCTCTGTAGTTGCACCTGTGACTTCCTGAAAACATTTTCACTATGAGTCGTACCATCCAGTCCGGTTACCAGCGAGAGGAATGTCTGGACCTCTTCTACTGACCATGACATTACCAAAAATACAAAATTGGCTGCTGCCGACAATTTAAAGGGCTCCTATTTTACCCCTTTTACGAGATGTAGATTAAGTCTTTGGTGTCTCCAAAATGTGTCTGTAAAGTTTCAGCTCAAAATACCCATCAGATAATTTATTACACCCTGCTGAATATGTCAATTTTGGGGTAAGAGGTAATTTGTGCCTTTAAATGCAAATAAGCTGGTTCGCCACCCACCGTTCCCACATGCTGCTTCTCCTGCGTCACGTCAGATAAACAGCACAGTCAGTGACAGAGACAGACACGAATGAAGCAGAGATACAGTTTCTGAGTCAAAAATGCCACAGTAATGCCGCGATTTTGAGCTTGCGAAATTCTGTCGTACTGCAAAAAGGAGCAGGATTAAATAAGATGATTCAACATTAAAAAAAGCGAGCGATTGGTCCATATTTGAACTTTTTGTATAGAGAGGTCATGTTTTGATCTTTTATTGGTCGATTTTGCAGGTCAGAGTTAACCAAGCTTGAACTTTCGAACGCAGCGACATACGAAACTTGTCGCACGAGCTTGCGTTTCCAGTCTGCCGCATTCGCATGCATATGAATGGAGGTCTAGGGGGTGAAAAGTGCAGCGTGATCGTGGCCTAAGGTTGAACCAGGAAGTTTCCCAATGGTTATTTGATGTATTTGTTGTGTAGTTTATTCAAGCCTTTGAACAAATGCTGTTACAAAGTTCGCAGTACACACACACACTGTTTAACTTTGCACTGTTTTTGCATGTCTACTTGTGGCAAATGTGACAGCATACATTTATTATTCTGTCCAAACAGCTTCCAAAAGTTGATTTTTTTTGCATGATAGGAGAACTTTAATATAGTGGATTTGGTGTCTCGTGTAGCAAATCCAATGATGCTGGTAGTGTTGATTCTCTTGAACCAATCAGTGATCAGCATACGTCACGTTTTGGTAATGGTACAGCTCGCTTGGAACCCAAGGTGGTAATAAAAAAGCACCAGTACTAGTTATGATATGCAGTGAAAAATCCTTCAAAAGTGAGCCATGCTGAACTGAACTGTGCAGTGGAAAAGCGCATTTAGTAAGTCTTGTTGCACTTAAACTTTTCCCCCCATTTATTTTTCATCTGAAAGAGAAACTCCTATAAAGGTATATGCAATAAGGTCAACTGCAAAACAAAACCAGCGTCCAGGCCTATTCAGTGTTAGTTTTTCACTCCATGTCTTAGGGCTGTACGATACTGGAAAAAGCTGACATTGCGATATCTTTTGTTTTGCTGCAATGTATATTGCGATATGAATTTGATTTCACCAGATGATTTGAATAGCTCTAATTGGAAAAATTTCATTAATTAGATCGACTGGGGTGATCAAGCCTTTTTCAATGCCGTGCATCTGCATAAAATACAATAAATTACAAGCATATGTAAAAGCGATAGGGCAAAAATTAAAGTTAAATAAATAGTGCTTAATGTTTTTTTGTAGTCTAACAGAATTGAAATAAAGAAATTGAACAATTAAATGTACAATAACATGGTGTCACTGTATAAGTAATTTTATACAATAATATTTAATAATATCTTTATCCTTTAATCTTTAATAAACAATCAAATCCTGTGATGTGACTATTGTGAATATACACATTGTGATATCGATGCTCAAATGATATATTGTTCAGCCCTACAGTGTCTATAGTAAATCCAAACTGTACTTTTTAATGCCTAAAACAGCATTGCACTGGTGCGGTGCAGACATTGTCCCAAACTTTCTCTTTTGTTAAGAAGCAGATCAGAGGAATCAGACGTACTTCTTCTGGAAACACTTAACCACCCCACATCACATGACTAATCCACTTATACACACTCACAATAAATAAATAATCTCAAATTTTTTTTTCTTTTCTCTAGCTGGTTTCCTAAACAAGTCTAATAAATGAGGCATTGTGTGCTACAACTATTGATAACTCTTTGATAAGTTGTTTCCTCATTTGCAAGTCACTTTGGATAAAAGCAAGGGCCAAATGAATAAATGTAAATGTTATGGTGTTTTATGATGCTTTCGCCCTTTGTGTTCAACAGTGTCAACCATCTTTCACAGTATGCATCTAAACTCTCCAATGGGAAAGTTCAGAACGTTTTGAAGGTTTGGGAATCTCTTTTACCTATCTATTGAGTGTTTATATGAACTATATACCATAGTTGTACTGAAAAGCATCATTTAACCTCTATATCTGTTTATATGGGGGGATTTGTAATTATATTTCAGTAATGAATATGTTTCATGAAAAAATTCTCTTAAAAATGATTTTAAAATCTTACCTTGATCCAGAACTTCCTTGTCTCTCTTGGGCTCCTGGAGCTCCACAACATCTAATTGACAAATAAGACAAATAAGAATATTAAGAAAACCAACTGAATTAATCAACTGAATTACCCAAAAACATAATAACATTCAATGATTCCAAGATATAAGAGCTATCTGTTTAAACTGCCTACATGAAGTGTTGTGTATGCTAAAGCTTGAAGTGTTTGTTTTTGTATGGTACCTTTGCGAGGAGCGGACTCGTGCTTCATGGACATCATATGGTCCGGCCTGACGGGGATTGGAATATTGGCCTCAGAAGGGATGTTTCTGAAGAGCTCACTGCTGCCATCATCTCTGCAGTTCATGTAAGGCACAGCATCGGTGTTGTCCATGTAGTACATGATGTAGAAGTTACACATCTCATCACTGGAGGTGCCTCTGTGAGGAAGAAGAGAATGAGACATGAACAAACTATTGGCAAAAAAACACAAGTACAGCTACAAAGCAGCAAGTATAAAAATAACCAACAGAACTACACACACACACACACACACACACACACACACACACACACACACACACACACACACACACACACACACACACACACACACACACACACACACACACACACACACACACACACACACACACACACACACACACACACACACACACACACACACACG
>CAIGQV010019430.1:950189-977064 GCA_903798115.1 Danio jaintianensis | reverse complement strand
ACACACACACACACACACACACACACACACACACACACACAGACAGACAGACAGACAGACAGACAGACAGACAGACAGACAGACAGACAACCGATCACACTGAACATGCTTTTCCATTCTAAGAATGCAAGAAAAAAATGTTGAATAGAAAAAAAGAATGTGCTCTAGGGTTGTCACGATACTGAAATTCGATACCAATTTGTACTGAAATTTAAAAATTTGAGTGAACATTTGAGCACGTTCCTAAACAGCGCTGATTTGCCATTGTGTTCACATGCTCAACAGAAATGACTGTGATTGGCCGTGAAGATCATCAGTTCACCAAACTCACCGCTGTTTACTGAGTGTAACCACAGTTATAGGGACACTGGAGCGTTTCAAAGTCACGTCAATCAGCTGGTTTGTCTATAAGCTGACATACGAGTGATCCGCTGATGAATCGCAGCTTTAAAACACTCCAGTGTTCCTATATCAGTGGTTACACTCAGTAAACAGCGGTGAGTTCGGTGAACTGATGACCTTCCTGGCCAATTACAGTCATTTCTGTTGAGCACATGAACACAATGGCAAATCAGCAGTGTTAAAGAACGTGCTTAACAGTGCTCAAATGTTAGCAGGAAATGGATGTTTTTAAATTACAGTATCGATTGGTACCGAATTCCAGTATCGTGACAACTAGGCATGGGACGATAATCGTTTTCAAGGTATACCGCAGTTTGGAAAAGTCAAGGTTTTAAAACCGTCAAAATTTTCTGCAATACCATTCCTAAGGTATGTGTAAGATTTTTTTATTACTTTTTTTTGTTTGTTTTTTTAGGACAACAGTATCTCCGGCAGAAAAGACATCCAAAGACATCGTTTTAAATTGTACAAAAAAATCTGTTTTTGAAACACATGAGGACAGCAGAAGTCTATAATTCATTTGAATTACTTAGCCTGACATGTTTACTGCTCCAAAATATTTAAAATGTTTCTCAAAATAAAATGTATTGTGTTCAAAAGGGAAAAAAGTTTTTGTTTTTTACCCAGATATTTAAAAAGAATATCTTTTAGAGCAGTAATCACAATACTGTGAAACCGTGATATTTTTATCCAAGGTTATCATACCGTCAGAATCATATACCGGCCCATGCCTAGTGACAACGCTAATGTGCTCTGCACTTTTTATGTCACTGGGCAACCATTGAATCAGCTGTGTATTGTGTGAAAGTATTTTGTTATATTGTTATTGTTAGTATTTTGTGATATTGTTGATACTATTATAATTGTAATATTAAATAATACTGTGATGTTCACGATTTGTGAAGTCCTAAGCAGTTAGGACGTGGCCATTAGAAAACCATTAAAAAAGGCGCCTCTCATCACAAAAACCGTGTTAATAATACCAGTAGTACATTTGGTTTGAGTTAAAAAAAATAAATTCTATTACTAAGCTGACCTAGTCTTTTCTTCCTTTCCATGTCTCTTTTTACCAAACTGGGAGTGGTTTCAGCTCATTTCTGTTTTTGTAATTGATAATACACAACTAATAATAGATCATATTCATGATAATTAAAAATACTGGGCTTGTTCTGGGATTATTTTTGAAGATCGTGAGAACCGTCTATATGTAGGACCAAGAACTTAAAATGAATTCATGTGTATGTTCTTGTGTACACATTTCGGTCCCAGATGGATGGTTCTTGGTGACAAAGAGCAGACTTTAAGTCAACAATCATCTTTATCTTGTGGCCTTGAGTCGGCTGCGTAGGCGATGGTGCTGGGCTTCCTGGGAGATGCGTCAATGCACTATTATGTGCTCTCTCTGTCACCATGGTAACAGCAATGGCAGGGCAGAGGCATATATACGTCCAAAGAGTCACGCTCAAACAGGATATGGTGAAACGGAGACATCAACATAGACCTCCGCTGTTTGTTTAGTCATGCTTTAAACACCACACAGAAACACACACACAGCCACCACCTGTCTTACTGCGAGTCAGACAGACATTCAGTAGGAAGACAGGTGATCAGAGACACAGCAGGATCAGAAGTCCAAAAACATGCAAACAGAGAGAAATGTCAACAGCAGGCACACCATCACTCATCAAACACACTTACTGCCACAGTTACTCTACATTGGAGTAAATAAAACAACAAAGAAAGTGAAAATCTGACATCAATTGCACGTTTTAAACGGTTATTAAGTATTTGCTACAGTTATACATGTATTACTGGTAAGTACGGATGCACCGAACAGAAAAATGACCAAAAATATCAACCGAAAACTTGTCCATCCACTCTCCATTCAGCTGTACTCATTGTGCAGATGTGAAGTGGCAGGTTTTTCCCGGGTTTCTACTGTATTTTACCATTCTATCCCGCTATCATTCTGTTTAAATATTTTCCCATATTATTAATCTTTCCATGAAAGGTGTCAGCAACATCTACACGGAGCCGATCCTAGGCAAGGGACGATAACCGGTTTCAAGGTTTACCGTGGTTTGGAAATTGGTATATACGTTTTTGTTGTTTTTTTGTCAAGTATCTTCAGTGGCAAAGGACCATCCAAAACAAAAGCTACTTGTCAGCCCACATATTCAGCAAACATATGACAACAAATCGCTTATGACAAAAAAATAAAAAACAAATCGCTTATAAACCAACATCCAAAAATGCTATGGACTTGAACAGTGAAGTGGCTTATTTATATCCAAAGATGCCTTTTCAAGTCTGTGTTTTTGAAACTAATGAAGACAGCAGAAGTCAATGATTTATTTTAATTATTTAGTCTGCATGTTTACTGTTCCAAAACCTTTTAACCCTTCTTAAAACATTTTTTTATGCTTTTTTTATGAGAATTATGCTTTCGTTTTATATTTTGGCTTGCAAATACTTTTAAATTAGTAAAAATATGGGCACATAGATTCTGGCTTGTTGCCTTTCCTATGCAACCTCAGTCATTAAGGTTAATCAAACAAAAAAAAAACGTATTTGCTGCCCTTCATTAAATAACTAGTAAAATGTGAATGAGATTTGATAACCATTCAATTTGTTTATTAGGCTATTATTTTTAATAGGCTAAATTGTTTCATTTATTTTTGGATAGCCCTTATTTTTACATCCCAATGCTGACAGGTATGATTCTGGTCTGTGGCTATTCCACTCATGTATACGTATACATATCTATGCATGAACCGCACGTGCTCACTGTAAAAGCAAAGTCCACTTAAATAACATGCCGACAGGACTTTTCTATGTAGTATACTTGTTCCTGCTGCTTGTTATAGCGCTACTGTGCTGTCATGGCAACGCTGGCAAAACAACGCCTCCCAACTCGTTCACTGTAAATAAAGTATCATTATCAACTAATGGGGTTATTTTATTGACTTGTGTCTTTTAAATAATAGATTAATTTAAGTAATTTTTTTATATAACTTAAGTTATTGAGTTAAATCTAAAAACTCTTACAAAATTACTTTATTATTATTTAATAAATGAATACATAATTATTACGACGCATTTTATGTAAAAACTTTTAGCCAAGTGGTTCCAAAATCGGAGAATTATAATTTCAATGCATCCCTTTCTGGTAATAACTTACCCAATCTGGGTTGTAGTGGTTCGCCCTTCTCCTGTGAACACGCAACGGGCTGCTAGTATGTCTCCATCTTTTACATCAATTGTGTTGGTGGCTGGATAAAAAGCCTAAAAACAAGACATTTATTTATATATTTAGCCAATTAATATCCTTATGTTATGCTCAAAATGCACTCAAAAATACACTCAGTTAAGGAAATCTACTGCAAGACATGTTGACAATTCACGCAACTAAAAGGCTTTAAGCTTCAAAATATGCATAAAGAGATTGTAAAAGTAATCCATTCGAATTGAGCAGTTCAATCCAAGACTTCTGCAGAGAAACGATTGTGTGGCAAACAAGTTAAAATGGGGAGAACTATTACATTATCACTAATACTTTTTAAGGCTAACATTAAAAATTTGAATAAAAAATACGTTTTTGCTCAGTTCTACACATATTTATTGCATGGTAACATAACATTTATTCATTCATTTTCCTTTGGCTTAGTCCCTTTATTCATCAGGGGTCGCCACAGCAGAATGAACCGCCAACTTATCCAGCATATGTTTTACACAGCGGATGCCCTTCCAGCTACAACCCAGTACTGGGAAACATCCATACACACTCATTCACAAACATACACTACGGCCAATTTAGTTTAGTCAGTTCATCTGTACCACATGTCTTTGGACTGTGGGGGAAACCGGAGCACCCGGAGGAAACCCACGCCAACACTGGGAGAACATTCAAACTCCACACAGAAATAATATAACATTTATTTTATCGTATTTTAAGATTCTTAATATGATTTCAACTGACACGACAGTGGGCCACACAATTAGAGTGGCTTAATTAAAATGTTACAATTATATTTAATACAATTTTACACATCTACAAAATTTCACATAATGACTACTGAGAGGGTGGCACGGTGGCTCAGTGGTTAGCACTGTCGCCTCACATCAAGAAGGTAGCTGGTTCAAGTCCCGGCTGCATGAAAAAGTCCTCGGTGTTAATTTTTGCCACGCGTCAAGTTGCCATTATGACCAAACCCACAATCATCATCTCCAAAGAGGGCGATGTTTTCACACTTAAAACCGTCAGCACTTTCAAATCCACAGAAATCAATTTCAAACTGGGAGAGGAGTTTGATGAGACCACTGCAGATGACCAAAAAGTCAAGTCTATTGTAACTTTAGATTTAGATGTTTAGATTTAGATGTTTGCATGCTCTCCCCGTGTTCGCGTAGGTTTCCTCCAGGTGCTCCGGTTTCTCCACAGTATAGGTTAATTGAATAAACTAAAATGGCCGTAGTGAATGTGAATGAGTGTGTATGGGTGTTTCCCAGTACTGGGTTGCGGCTGGAAGGGCATCCGCTGTGTAAAACATATGCTGGAATAGTTGGCTGTGGCGACCTCTGAGTAGAGACTGAAGCCTGGTTTATACTTCTCC
Organism: Danio jaintianensis; assembly: GCA_903798115.1. Classification (NCBI taxonomy): domain Eukaryota; kingdom Metazoa; phylum Chordata; class Actinopteri; order Cypriniformes; family Danionidae; genus Danio; species Danio jaintianensis. Next base: position 972,049 of record CAIGQV010019430.1, on the reverse strand, counting down.
GTCGAGCGATTGGCGTGACCCACAGCGCATGCAATGCGCGTAGCCGTGCATTTATACTTCTGCGGGCTGTTTGTGTTGCTCTGCAATAACACTTCCGAAACGCTAGCTGGCAGTAGGTGTTTATGTTCCTCTGTGTCGAGTTTCTTCGTTGGTGTTTTGTTTTTTCTAAACGGTACCTTAATGTGCAAGTGGCTCAAACTCGCTCATTTTGAGGTGGGAATCGGCGGACGTGCAATCATGAGGTAAACACAAAACAACAGCTTCCATCTGGACCTCCTTCACGGGACTCGACACTTGTAAACACTCGCTCCATCGGGCTCGCGTGGCTCTCACCTCCGCCCACACTCGACAGCGCTACCAAGCCGACCAATCACAGAGCTTGCGCTACGCGTTGTTGCGACGTGTAGTTACATTTTTTGAGAGGTGAGCGTCAGCGTCGTCGACGGCCACGACGAGGGCTATGCGATCACGCGTAGGCTGCGCCGGAGCATATGCGTGCGTTTGACGCAGAAGTATAAATCAGCCTTAGGCCGAAGGAAAATGACTGAATGAATGAAGACTACAGTTTCTTCTCTACACTCACTATTGCCTTTCATTTGTAAAACTGTCTTAGAATTAGATTTACTGTGAAAGTGCTACACACTTACCTGTGGCAACAGTGGAGATTGTCGTCCAATCTGAGTCCACTGTCCATTTCGAACCCTGTACCCGCTTACAACTTTACCTGAAGGGCAAAGACAAACAACAAGATTATGGAAAATAAAAGAGAATTTGAAAACTAAACAAGAACTCAGACAATGTAAATATTACAACACATTTTGTTTTTAAATTATCTCACCAAGGCTGTGTGTGTGCGTCCTGAAGGCAAATGGATACATCGGGGAAGATGTGTAAGTGCAAGCAATGTCTGCATTGGTAACTGTGAACACCAAAAATATAATGTTATAATCAACACTCCATATGCAAAAAAAAAAAATTATTAGAAATGTTTGAAAGCTTGTTTCAATTACAGAGAAAAATGGGCAATTGTGACACTTCTGGCTGAGATATATACATGCAACCATTCCTAACAGGTCCTAAAAAAAGGTTACACTTTATTTTAAAGTGGCGTATAGTAGTTACAGTGTAACTATTCATTTAAGTACTGAGTGATGTTAATAAATTACATGTACATATTATATTTGGTTGAGGTTAGGATGTGGGTAAGGTTTAGAGTTAGTTACATGTAATTATACATTAGTCATTGTAACTGCTATAGTAAGTGCATGGAACGTGTTTAGCTACGTCACCTTAAATTAAAGTGTTACCAACCAAAAAGCCAAAACCAAAAAAAAACAAAAAAGCAAAACTTTCTAAAGATTTTTAGAGAAGATTAAAGAATATTTCCCATTGTAAAGAATAATTTGTAGTGGAGAATGCGTAAACAGTCAAATGTTCTTCATAAAACCAGTAAAGCCAATAAATAACCTTTTTAAAAGTTTAAACAACCAATAAACATAATATTTTAATGGCAGATCTAATCAAAAAATGAAATACATTAACTTGAATAAATAGAGAACAAGGTTCAAATGTACCTTTTTTCCCGGGAGGAATCAGTGTGTCCACAGACATCATCAGATACATGCCAGCAATAAAGGGCTGTCTGCACATAGGACACACACACACACACACACACACACACAAAAACATCATAATGAATCTCCTGCATATTACATTATGTAATAGTCAAAATAAATATATTAGGATATTAAAAATAATCAGACATTACATTGAACTATTTTATTTTATTTTAACGATTTTATTCTACGGTCACAACAGGACACTTAATTAAAAAATGTCCCCCCTCAAAACAATACTGCAAAGCACTAAATTCTAAAAACACCACTTTTAAATACTGATAAATGTTCATTCTTTTTTATAAATCATTCACCGCATAAAAGAAATAAAAAGGTCTTATTTTGATTATGATGAAATAAAAGAGGAGATTCTAGTATGTGACTTGTTTATATATCGGTTTTCCATGTTTGTTGCATTCAGGCTGATTTACAGACCTGTTACAAACATAATAGCGGGCTATTATGCTGCTGACAACAACATATTGCAGTTACTCCACTCGCATATAAAACACACGTTTTAGCAAAATCAATGAGAACACAAGTGTGCTCTGCAGTGAATTACAACATGGTAACATCAATGGAACCCTGGATTGGCCAATCAGGATCAAGGACTGGAACTAGTCACTTTAAAAAAAATAATAATGATAATAATGAAAGAAAAACATTGATAAAAATACTGTCATGACTACATTAAAACATTCATATTTTCAAAGCTCATAAGCACACATCTGGCATGTGCGAAATTAATTATAGCAGACATAATCTGACAAGAGCTCATTTAGTTGCCGTTCTGTTTTTACTCATGTTCAAACAACACAACACTGTGCATACTGATCTGTTTTCTTTTCGTAAGCTCATTTTTAGATCGCATAAAACAGTTTTAATAACCCCACATATTTTAATATAAATGGTTTCAAACATCCTTTTTAAGTCATAAATAACAAATAAACTTATTCTGTAATAGTTTCCAAAATAATGCTTTACATTAAAAATCTGAGACAACATAAAGGTTTGTAAACAATGACAAAATGTTCACACTTTAAGAAAAACAAAAAATGTCTTATGCATAAGTTCTACATATTTAATTTACAGATATTTGTCACACTTTTAAATCAGGTTCCAAAAAAATCAGGTTAGTTAATGTTAGTTAATGTATTGTATTGTTGTGATCACCAGCGGTGTTGGCCTCGCAGGTCGCTGGAGATCACTCCTTGATGAACACTCATCCGAACTACATTCCCCATTATAACCTGCATTCACACACCGGATTCAAGTTCACTCTGATTCCACACACAGCTGTAGGACATTATCATTAATTACTTGGACTATAAATACACCTTTCATTCATACATCCGTTGCTGAGTCTTGTTAGTGTTGCCACAATTCTAAGTGTTTTCCATTGTTTTTGCCATTCTGTGTTTTTGACGTTTCATTGCTTTGATTACTGCCGACTGTCTTGACCATTTGCTTGTTATACGGATTACGCTTTGGAATTGCCTCTGTTGCTCTGTATGCGGGTTTTCGACTCCTGCCTGTCTGACTATTCTCTTAAATAAACTGCATTGGAGTTTATTTGGATCAACACCTGTCTTCATGTCTCCCTCCATTCACATCAATACTAATACAAACTAAGAATGAACAACACAGCATTTATTAATCATAAAATCTAAACTTGAGCTTGATAAAATTTGTTAATACACTGTGAGTTAAAAAGAATAACAATGAACAACTTAACTAAAGTTAACAAAGATGAATAAATACTGTGATAAATGTATTTGGTTGTGTTAGTAAATATATTAACTAATGGAAGCTTGTTGTAAAGTGTGACCCAGATTTTGTAATGAAAACAACTTACGGTTTGGAAGTCATTCTTAAAGAGAGTCCTGAGCAGTCTCTATGATGATCTACAGTCAAGACGAGATGAACACATTAGCAGCAACCTTTTCACTGCCATTTCAGACAAAAAACAAAAACACAGCAGCTTTCGGTGGATCAAAGCATGCAGATCCTACAATGCTTAGCCCTGGATCTGCTATACATCAGTGTTTACTGTACCTCTAAAGTTGTCGACATCACCATAGTGAATTTGCAGCACAAAGTAGTTAATTCTTGTGTCTCCTCCGACTTTAAAGCCAACATCTGAAGAAAACAAAGGATAAAAAAGAAGATCAAGATGCTTCTTGCTAAATTGTGATGCTAAATCAAGATGCTGTTGTTAAAATTAAAATTGTATTTATGTTACTTTTCTAATTACAATATCTGAAAAGTATTGTGCACTTAAATGACAACATCAATGCAAACGTGCAAAAACTGGTGCGAGTGTCAGTTAAAGTATCAGAGAGATGAAAGAGTGGGTTTTCTACAGGTGGTTTGTCAAACCCACTCACCTGTGTGAGACACACTCAGAATTGCAGATTGTTTTGAGGTTGTCATGTGGTGCGGTGTGGTTCGGGGTGGGGGTTAGGATTTCAGATCAAGAATGCATTTAAAGGGATAGTTCACCCAAAAATGAAAATTCTGTCATCATGTACTCATCGTCCACTTGTTTCAGATCTGTTTCAGTTTTTGAGTCTTCTGTTGAATGCAAAAAGATATTTTGAAAAATGTTGGACAGACGCAACAATTGACTTCCATAGTATGTCAGGATTCTGCCACTTCGGTCTTCTCAATTCTTGTTTTGGTGGCAGAGTCCAGACACTAGTCCTGTCCTGTCTTGTATGTTGTGCTCGACTCGAGTTGTCTCGGGTCAAGCACTCTTATTCTGTTCTTGTCTGTCTCCGTTTTTTGTATGAGCGTCATCTTGGCCGCGCTCCGGATGGGCGCTCTCGACCTGGTGTTTGTGTTTGTTCTGTCTGCAGTGTGCGGTTTCATTCTCAGCGTCTCAGTCTAGTTGGTTTCGATTTCGGTTGACGCTGGGATGGAACATGCACGTTGTATGTGTGAGTACACTGTAAGTGTTTTCATTTATTATGTGCTTGTCTCTTGCGTTCTGTTTGCGTTCGTGTTGTTTCATGTGAACACGCGATTAATGATGTTCTAGTTCCATTTTACCTTAGCACATGGCTTGTGTTGTCTCTTTGTGTCATGTGCTCTCCCGTCTATGTCTAGTCCCACCCTCCTTGTTAACCCATTATTAGTTTATTCAGTTTACCTGTTTGTTTGTAAATTCTTTCTGCTTATAGCTCCCACTTGTCTGATGTCCTGTGCCAGTTCGTCGTCAATGTTTCCCCTGTGTTCCTGCTCCAGTCCTGTCTTGTCCAGCCCAGTCTAGTTTGTTTGTTTATTTGTTTTGTTATTGTTTTCCCCCTTGGGGTAGTTTTTGTTGTCTTTTTGTTTTATTTAATAAAAAAAACATATTTTAGTTCTGCATTTGAGTCCTTCCTCCTTTCCCCACCCACCAACAATGACATAGCATGGATGTCAATGGCTGCTAGTTTCCAACATTCTTTAGAATATCTTGTTTTGTGTTCAACAGAAGAAAGAAATGAATAAAAGTTGTTTAGAACCACTTGAATGTGAGTAAATGTTGAGGTCATTTTCATTTTGGGTGAACTATCCTGTCATACTAGGTGTAAATAGGCGCTTTGAGAGGAGGGAGAAATGATGAGGAAAAAGGCAAGCACCTTTGGGGAGTTTGGTTGGAGGAGCATTCCTGGCCCAGGCATACATGATCTTGGCCTGATCCCGACAGGTCCCCAGCTCTTTCCCGCAATCCCTGAGCACACAAAGAGAAACAAATATATATCAGAAACGACCCCTCAGACATACATCCACACATACAGTACATCCATTTATTGGTTGTTGTTTTGTTTTCTGTTCTTTTTTTTTTGTTCTGTTTCATGGGTACTATCCATCCACCTATTTTTATGCTTTTTTAGAATATCGGATAAAAAATGCTCAATGGAGACACTAAGATGTGCATCAGTTTTGTAAAAGACTGACTAAGATAAACGTTTCACCCGATAAGAATAAATGCGCATCAACTACAATGGTAACACACTTACTAAATAAATTCCAACATGCAAATCAAAAAAAGGCATCTTATTTTGTTATGAGATCATGTGATAACAAAAATGGGTGTGATGAGACAGCATTAATTGACAAACAAGTGGACCAATCACATTGTAAAACATCTGAAATGTTGTTTTGGTCATTCCACAATCTCTCAGCCAAGTCTGTCATCAATGTGGTTCAGTATTGTTACCCCCAGATCTGTCTTGAGTGTTTATGCTCCCAAAGAGCATCTTACACCTCCAAAAGCTAATTTATTATTAGATAAAGGGCCCACAGTGGCATTTTTATTTTAGATATTTGGTGCCAATTTATCAGGAAGTAGGGTTGTCACGATAGTGGATTTCGGTACCAATCGATACTGAAATTTTAAAAACCGCGCTTCGACCACAAACTCTCTATTCGATGTACTCTAACTTAAAATTGTAATTCAACTTGCTGCAGAGCTTTTTGAGTTGACTCAACTTAAATCAAGTCAATTGCAGTACATACTAGTTCAGCCATGAAACTCTAACGTGCGCTAATTGGAGCGCTCGCGTCTCTCTTGATAACCAATCAGCTTTTTCTTCTATCAGAACCGCCCTTAATATTCCCAATAGACACGTAGCTAGTCTTCAGACTGCGCACTCGTATCTACCCTCCACCACCCCAGCACCACCTGCCTAGATCTGCTACGGGGGATTCATTTGCAGCTCATGTCTATTGCATATGTAGTGCTAACCGTTTTTCTTTTAGTTCTGCAGGTCTTATTTTTGTGGTAAGATCGAGTCAGGTACTTGCTCCCAGCAGCAGTAGTGTAGCAGTTCTAGACCGCCAAAACGAAACATATGTACATGTATTCATTCATACATTGTCATCAATAATAATATTGTCATTTTACTCCGAGAGTTGTCATGACTAAAATGGGTTAAAAGATGAGTTAACTCAAAAAACCCGTGCAGCAACTTGCCTAACAATTTTAAGTTGAGTCAACTTAATTAACAGTGTATCACAGCATGTCAAAAAGATTAAATGGATTTACACATGCTTCTTTGGCTATTAAATACTAGTAAATTGCCTACCACAAACCTTTGTAAATCACCTTTCATGAATCAACAAATGCATACGCAATAGGGTCAGCCGCAAAAATGTGCCCACACTTATATTCATCACTAATCTTTCACTGTGTTTTTAGTAAATCCAGACAGTTTCTTTTTAATGCCAAAAGAGGTGTTTATCCTGCCATCCATCATACTTATGAGCACCAGTAGTGGAAAGTACTTGCAGTGAAAATAAAAACACATGAATAGTGAGACTAATTATGGGATCTGATCCATACCAACTTGCAAAATACATTCCACAGATCAAGCAAGCACAGGCCCTAGCAAATTAAACATTTACTGGCATTTATATTAATTTACCTCATGTGCATCAATAAAAAAACACACATAAAACCATATGACAAAATGTCTGTAAAAAAATACAATAGTAGTATTTGACACTTTTACCAGCATCAGTCCTGATGATAACGACCAAAAATGAACTCACTTTAAGGATTTAACTGATCAAATTACAGTTTGTTTATATGATACTTTTTTTTTTTATGAAAACAAACTATTTTCTGTCAACAGTTGTTTTATGATTTTTAAAAACATTGAAAAGTTTAAGGCCCTGCCAACAAAACGGAAGCTGATAACAAAGAATGTATAACTTCTATTATTTAAAACAACATTAAATATTAAACTAATTCAAATTAATTATTAAATGAATAAAAAATTCTTTACTTGAAGGTCCTGAAATTATGTAACCATTTTTTGTATCTAACAAAAAATGGATGTACTAAAAGGAAATGAGGGTGAAATAAGAAGATAGCAGTTTTGCATTAACACAGTCCAAAAAAAATAAAAAATCCCAAAAAATGAAAAAGACAAATACGTACATGCATAAGGATTAATCCGCGTGGATACTGTGTATGTATTAAAGAGCCCCTATTATGGGTTTTTGAAAATGACCTTCCATGCAGTGTGTAACACAGCTCTAAGTGAAGTGAAATATCCAGCTAAGGCTTAAATCACCGTGCACCGTGTTTAAAACTACTGATTCATCTATAAAAGAGTCGAATCATAGTGGTTTGAATAAATCGCCGCTGTAACGAGTCTTTAGCCGTGTCGCCGTGACGTCGATCCGGAACTCAAGCCCCGCCCATTTGTTGCGTGCGCAGACCCCAGAAAATTGAAACCCCCGGCCCAGCCCACGAACACTGTAGAAAGAAAAGAGGAAGACAAACACTGTAGCAGATCCCGTTTGAATCAAGTCATGTAGACGCTGTGCTCTGAAGTGTGAGGGAAAGTTAGTGTTATTTTCCCTTCCCAAAGATGAAACTGTGAAGAGTCAGTGGTTGAAGTTTATTTTTGCAAAAACACCTCAGCATTATAGCCCCCAGCCTTGTGCTGTGTTCCCGTCATTTTTCTGACGAGTGCTTCAGCAATCTACACGCTTACAACGGGGGATTCGTCGGCCGTTTGTTAAAGAAAGGATCAGAAAAGATTATTGATGTATGGGACTTTGTCAGAGCTTGACAGGAACTTTACAGTACACAGTTCATGGACCAGTTTCTTCCTCCATTTCACAAGTGTAAGTATAAGTGCGATTAAAATGGTTGCCTCCTTGTTTTTTTTCTAGCTTGCAAATTATGTATTTAATTGTGTTTTGTTACTTGTAACCGCTTGTACTGTATCTGGCTAACTCTTTATATTCTCTTATCGCGTCTAAAGCCAAGTTGAAAACACGGCGCGTGCCGCTTTGTTTACGGATTTAAATGCGTTTGTGAGCTCGTGATGTGCTGACGTTTGTCATTGCTATGGCCACCTTCATCTGTTCCTACACACGTGTGGCGGTCAAGTTTCAAAATAGTTCAGCTTTTGCCACTGTGTGGATTAATACTGAATGTGTGTCACTGTTTTTACTTATGGTTAAGAATAAAGCAATATGCTGGTGTTTAACTGCATTGCTTTAATGCACTCCTGCATTGGGCTCACACATACACTCTGCACTCTAACTACTTCAAAATTGTTTATAAGCTGTGGTTGGCATTTCTCTCTGTCTCACGCTGAACGCGGTCGACCAATCACTATAGACTGGAGGGGTTTGAGAACAAAAGAAGCGCTGAACAAATCATATGGGAGTCATTGGGATAATTAGGTAAAAATAAATGCATATTATAAGACAATGAAAGTGTTTTTTGACCTTGCATGCATATCAGCCTGTTGTTGGAGACCCCCAAAACCAAATTATGACCTTTTTTAATGCATAATAGGGGCTCTTTAATTGTATTTTTTTAAAAGAAATATATATTTATTTTTATAAAAATACACCCAAAACAGATCTGATAAAAAAAATCTCACAATTCAGACTTGTAATTTATCCAAATATTTTCTCCTCACATAAAGGATTAAACAGGCCATCATTCCACAGTACTGATGCTGCAAAACAACATTTTATTTTTTGCACATTTGCTATAATTAGCCTATTTTCACACTGACCCTCAATGCTTCTGAAGCCTTACATCACACACTGCAGTAACTGAATGATGAATTTTTTATAAGTCATGAGTGCCATTAAAAACAAGCTTCTGGAATATGACAAAATGCATGGTGAAGAGTGAAGACAGATGGTTGGCGAAAGAAGAAATGACTTCTTTTTAAAAACATGCTTATTTGAAAGCTTTATTTAGCATTGACATATATTGTGATTCATTTATCAGTTCGTGATATATCCGTTTTATTGAGACCTTTTCTTACATAACTATAATTTTTCTCATCTAAACTCAAGCCCATGGAAACAAGAATGAGAGCCACTCCCTTTCTCTTTAGGTCATCTCAGATGCTGTTGTCAAGGTGCAAATGGTTGCCGTGGCAACAGGCAGGTTTATTAATTTTTGCTCTCTTTCTATGGGAAAGCTACAGTTGTGACACATAGATCCTTTGGGAGTTAGGTTATTTTTGAAAAGGCATCCTTTTCTTTATGTTCTGCTCTCGCCAAGCTAAAACAGAACTTTACAAGTCATTCCCAAAGTCGTAAAAGTACAAATGAAATCATAACTAACCATATGATTTTGTTAGCTCACATAGACAGTTTTGTGGTGAAAAATTCATCTGTGCATGTTATTGAGAAAATGAAATTCTTTGCTCTTGTAATCTAAAATTGAAATCTGAAAATGCACTTCCTGTTTGTTTTAGTTAAATTCTCAGATTACGTGATTTTGAAGTACTGGGCGTGGCTAACATACTTAACCACGCCCCTACAACTGTCAGTTTTGACAACAAACAAGAAATGGTAAGGAGGAGGTGTCTGTTAGGTTGTAATAACTCTTCTAAAACCCATTTCCTGATCTTTCTGAATGAAATGCCTACTTTACTACATCCAATCAGCTCGCAGTAGAAAAAACAAGCCACGCCCACTGTTTTCTCATTTAATATTTCGTTTCTCTAGGAACTGCGTCACTATACGAAAAAAAAAAGAAAAACTGGTCACAGATTCTGGTTCATGTGGACTTCAAATGTTAAAACATTTTTTATTCATGTGATGGGATGTTTACACCGATGTCTTCACAGTTTTGCTGAAGATTATCAATACTGCATCAATATCTTGATATTGATTTGCCCTGGAGGTCAGTAGAGGTCACTAGTAGATTCTGAGATATTTTATTAATAAAAATGACTGTTGTAAGATGAATATGTCTCGACCCTCACTATCGTCTCAGTCGGCTTTTATAATGGTCAAGGAATGCACATTAAGGCATTCTGTTTTGTAATTAAAATGTCATTTTCAAATAAACAGTGTACAGAAAAATCTAGATGTTTTTACTCCACCACTCTTGAAAAAGAAAATATTTTGGATAATTTTGGAAACCGGAAACAATTGACATCTATAGTGAGAAAAAAAATGTAATATGGAGGCAAATGGCTACTGGTTTCTAACATTTTTCAAGACATATTTTTTTTGGTTTGGAAAAAAGGTGGAGTAAATGATGACCGAATTTTTATTTCTGGGTGAACTACTCCTTTAATGACCCATTTGCACAACTTATATTTCAAATTATATGACTAGTACATTGAAAACATGCTCTTTGTAAAGTTTACAACAAATAACAACAAAAACGAGATACATATGAGATATATGAGATTGAAAACTGATGTTTCTTGTGCCACTACTTCAAGAAGTAGTAATGCAAAAATAAGATTTTCTTTTTCCCGAACGCTCCTACAGTCCCACAACCATCTGTAATTGGTTTGGCAAAACAGGTTCTATAATCTCAGCTGAAACTCACACTCGGTTAAAGCAAACAGAGATCGATGTTTCTGTGTGTCACAAGGTCACAGTGTGCGCAATCTTCAGCAACTCAACCTGAGTTTATTAATGGCTGACGCATAAAACAGTGATAGGAGTAATGTTTAACGCTGAACAATGAACCACTTTGTCTGTTACAGCTGAAATTCAAATTTGTGCAATTGATTATTTTACTTAAATATAAAATATAAAAATGCCAATCAATGGTTTAGTTGATTTTTTGCTTATTTCAGAAACGTTTTTAAGTTGAAATAATGGTTAAACATATTTTAAAATGTAATTATTTCTGTGATTCAAAGCTGAATTTTTGACATCCTTTCTTACAGTCTGCAGTGTCACATGATTTTCAAGAATCAGTCTAATCTTCTCATTTGTTTCTCAAGAAACATTTATTATACATTTGATATACCTTTTGGGAACTTTTCCGATAAACAGTTCATTTTTTTTGTTTGTATCAAATGTATTTAGTGTCACTTTTGTTTAATTTAATACATCCTTGCTCATTAAAAGTAATAATTTCTTTAAAAACAAATCAACTGACCCCAAAACTATTGAACAGTGTATCTCTACAGTAGCCTACAAATCTTGCTGACTTAATTTTTGTTGAATCAAATGAACTTTTGTAGTCATCTCAACTTGCATCAATCAAACTGACTAAAAATATGAAGTTAAACTTTGCATAACTTAAAACAAATTGTTGAAACCTGATTAACTTATTAATATAAGTTAAATCAACTTAAAATATATGTTGTCTTGACTTGACAGTGTTTGTATTGTGCAACTCAAGTTTTATCTGCAAATTAAGCTGCTTATAAAAGTATCAGAGGGAACTCACCAGTATCCTTGAGTGGCATAAGGGGTTTTGCAGCCATATAAAATCATGTGGTGGGCTGTGTCCATACTGGCATGGGGAACAAAGTCCACTGGGAAGAGAAGAGATGATTTTAAGTTAATCCAGGTAATCTTATAGAGAATATGGTGATGGTACGATGAACATCTTTTATGACGATCAGCCATTTCTTGATAAATTAATGCCATAGCATTTCTGCAAACAAACAATATTTGGTATTTCCATCACTCTTCTCTCATATGGTACTTTAAAATCCGAATGTGGGTGATGGAAACCCAAATATGAATAAAGAAATCCTTAAATTTTTTATGCTAAATAAGGTTAATGTGAAAAATGGAAGATGGAAACTCATTTGCTTAATAAACTCTAACTTAGTGAACAGCACACCCATGTGACTAATCAGCTGTCTCCATTATGCTTGCCTTGTTTACTGTTGGTTGCCGGGTTACCAATACTACAATCAGCTGCTCTAAAAACTTGATGGAAACGCACCTAATCCACATTTGGGATTTTTCTTTTTGGGAACTTTGAAAAGATTTGCTTCATATTAAGATGGAAATGTTCTCTGATCACTTATGGAAGCTGAATTGGCAGAAAATCTAAAGTTATTTAAACTCAAAATTAACCATTAATCAAGCAAAATTGAGGAATGAACTGACCTGATCAAAATAAGGACACAATAAAGATCATTCAGAGCTTGAAACAGCTTTCAAAAAGAGAAGTTTACAGAAAAGTTTGCTTAGGCAAGAAAATGAGAACAAATTTGCGAAAACAGCTGATTATGTAATATGTAGGGGTGCCTTCTTTGACAAGGAAATCTTGTTCATTTCATTTGTTCAGTCCATGAAATGTTTACAAACAAGTAAAAACAAGAACACACAGGAGAGCTTCTTCATGCTAAAATCGTAGCTGCAATTCTAACTGAACGCAGCAATATTTCTTTCATTTAGTACTTTAAAACATATGATTTTAAAGGAATCTATTGTATAAAGTGCTGTATAAGGGGCCGTTCAAATACTGTCTAAAACTGTGTGCAAAATTTCAATGTGCTCATGAGTTTGTGTGGCATCTGTCATTGCTTAGCAACCATCAGCTGAGCTCTCTGAAGAACCACCACTGACAAACCCTTGCTGTAGCTCTGATGCAAGTTCTAATTATAGTAGGGTTGTCACGATACCGGAATTCGGTACCAATCGATACTGAAGTTTTAAAAACGTCCATTTCCCGCTAACATTTGAGTGCTACTGAGCACGTTCTTAAACAGTGCTGATTTGCCATTGTGTTCATGTGCTCAACAGAAATGACTGTGATTGGCCGTGAAGCTCATCAGTTCACCGAAATCACCACAGATTACTGAGTGTAACCACAGGTACAGGGACACTGGAGTGTTTTAAAGTCACATCAATCAGCTGGTTTGTCTATAAGCTGACATACGAGCGATCCGCTGATGAATCACGGCTTTAAAACGCTCCAGTGTCCCTGTAACTGTGGTTACACTCAGTAAACAGCGGTGAGTTCGGTGAACTGATGAGCTTCACGGCCAATCACAGTCATTTCTGTTCAGCACGTGAACACAATGGCAAATCAGCACTGTTTAAGAACGTGCTCAGTAGTGCTCAAATGTCAGCGGGAAATGGACGTTTTTTTAAATTTCAGTATCGATTGGTACCGAATTCCAGTATCGTGTACCCCTAAATTCTAGAGAATTTTTTTAAGCACCACAGTTTTTGTGTTGCTGTGCATTTGTCTGCCAAGATTAGTCTATCGTTTTTACTGAAATGTGTATAATACATACAAAGAGTGAAGCTAAATGGTTGGTTCTTGTCACATGACACACGATTTGTAAGCATGACTGGAAAAAGTGAATGCGACGCTCTCTATTTTTGCACGCTTGCCACACGTCTCCATTTAAAATAACAAACTCAAGTGCAATGTGTGAACAGCCCCTAAACAGACATGCTAAATTCCACAGCTTGCGCAATCATCCATATCAACGCTTTCTTAACTGCAGTTTTCTCACAACTATTATATATACATTACTATTAAAATAATACCAAACTTTCAACTACATATATTCAATGTCAGGATGTTTGCTAATCGTATACCACTACTCAGGTACTTCAAACTTGTTTTTATCTAAAATTGAAGAGCAAAAACAGCTTTGCCATGTGCATATCTGGGTCTCTGAAAAAGATTTTGCTCAGTAACTGATAGCAAATTTCATAAAATGAAAAAGAGCAAGTCAAATTTAGTGAAAGTTTGAAAAATAATTGCTTCTAATAATCTCTTTTACAACTTCTTTTACAGTGTAGCTTTGCATGAAACATCTGTGAAGGGTCTGAAAGGGTGAATGCTGTTTGCCTTTGTGAGCATTAATATGCTGCCCACACTGAAATGATAGATATCTACAGACAAGGCCTCTATCTCTTTCTGTTATAGCTATGAATAATAGATGGGATGCTTGATTGATGGCAGTAGCAAGACAAACATAATGTATCTCTCAGATACATGCATAAGCGTGGGTGGGCCTGTTATTCTGCAAACCAGTGTGTGTTTTCTCCAAACATCACTGCAGTGTAACACATTTGCGGAAATTTACAAATTCAAAGCAAGTCAGTTTGACACAGCCATTTTGCAATTACAGCAACTTAATTTACATGAACCCACTGTACACAAAACCTGCTACATTTCATAATGGATATCTCTGAAAGCAATTATAAAATGTAGTTTAAAGAGAGAGCAAGATGCTGATTCAGAAACCACTATAATTTAACTCGTCTGATTTATTCAAAATATTACCTGCTGTGGATGAATGATTCATCGAAAGCACTTATGACTCAAATGAGTCAACAGAAAATGAATCAGATTACACCGCTTGCTATGTGACTGTTAATTTTTGCCTGCATCTTACAAAGACAGATTTATATTCAGTTCAGTTCAAACTGAAATCTCACATATTCAGCTTCATTTGGTGTAGTGCACCACTACATTAATCCACTGGCATAATGTATTGTTTTATTTGGTGTATAGCCCTACAGTCATTTTTAAAGTGCCTCTATTATGCCTTTTCAGATATTACCTTTCATGTTATGTAATATAGCTGAAAATGAATATAAAATGTCTAAAAGTTTCAAAGTGCAAAATAAATTGAGCTCAAATTGTCTTAAAAACAACAACAACACTGTAGTTTTCTGTGTTGCGAGAGCAAATCTACTTTACTTGGACGTCCAAAAATGAGGACTCAAACTAAAATTAATATGGTAAAACCAATGCCATTGTTACTGTTCGTATTACTGTGTTTATAAATGCAGAGGAAGCCTCTGGTAAAATTCGTATTTGTAAATAGACATTTGGTTTCTGATATGTGCTATAAATGGTAGACCAATCCCAACAGACTGGGCCATCTGACCCAGAGAAACTTTTGGAAAGGAGGGGTTAATAGATACCAGATCTTTGATCTTTGAACAGCAATGTACTTAATTTGAACAACTTTAAAGCTGCTTTTCTCAACATTTCAATTTATTTATTTATTAACAATCAGATTACACATTTTCAAATAGTTGTATATGAGCCAAATATTGCCCTAACAATCCATACATCATTGGAAAGCTTATTGATTCTGCGTTCAGATGGTATATATCTCAGATTTCTAAAAACTTATCACTGGTTTTGTGGTCCAGGGTTAATATTATGAACCTCTAAACTAGTATAATAGAGGCACTTTAGTATGTTGTAAAGAAAATAATCTTTAAAAAAAAAGAAAAGAAGAATCAGATCATCTGTTAAAGTAGAATGAATGATCCCCACCGGCTACAACCAATAATCCGCTCTATCAAGATTTTTATTGGCAGAGAATGATAACAACAAATAGCCTGCCATTAGCCCCCGGCCGCTGCTGCTCAAGTTTCAATATTACGGGGATTCACTGGCCTAGATGACTTATGTAAAGATCTGCTTAAGCACACAGCAGGATGGAGAGTTCATACTTTGACGCTGTGAGTAAATGCAGTTTCATCTGAAAATTAAACAGGAGAGACTGGCCTGAACGAGATTATCTTTAAAGCCTGATCAGATTAAACATTCATTTCATCACCAGGATCACAGTTAGCAAATAACATTCAAGCATACGAATTCAGGATGGTGGACGCTCCCTGTCCAAACAGTACAGAACAAACACAATCATTCAAAAAAAAAAAAAAGATTCATTGTATATTTATGAGTTTTTCCCTTTGTTCTTTTTTTGACCTTGTTTATCTGTAGATAGTTTCTTTTGCGATTCTTATTTCTCATGTTTTGGGTTTATTTATTTAATAAAGATCCCCTTAAACAGTTTAGTTTAAGTAACAGTTCACACCAATTACTACTGGCTTATTACCTGCCTACTATTAAGATATAAACTGCTTATTAGCACTTATAAAGTATGATCTTATTCTACATCCCTAATCCTATCCACTGCCTAAACCCAACTACTACTTTACAAACAATTATTAAGCAGCTAATTAGTGGTTTATTGAGCTAAAATTGAGCTTACTACAGTTGGTAAAACCTTTACTCACCAATATAGGACTCCCGTGAGGTTGGGACAGGAACAGCCATACAGTAGTAGCTGTCAGACTGTTAAAAAAAACACATGCACACACATATATATTAGACAGTCCGTATAATACTGCAGATTCACATATTCACATTACTGACCATGTTTACAAAATCAGACCTCAAGTACTGAACATAATTGTAGCATAACTGAAACCTTTCAGCAGCATGTTTTTATCCAAAGTTGTGAATTTAACTTGTACAAAAATGGGAATTGCTCAAATAAACTGCAAATAAAGCACCAAGTACCAACATACACGTTCAAGAGAACCACAGGGGAGAGCAACTGAGGTAAATTTGGCTTTATATTTGCACATTCAGACTTTCGCATTCAATAAAATAGTAAATTAGAATTCAAAAATGCTAATAAAGATGAATTATCATGACTTACTGTGTACATTGCAGCTGATAAACACGCTTATCTCTATGGATGGTTGTGACGTCATAGATTATATGAGGAACCATCAACAAGTATAATTAAATAAAATACATAGTGATCAATAAAAACATCTCATTTGAATGCATAATGTGAGTGATATGATCTGTTACAGCTGTAATTAGCTAAAATGCAACTGTTTGTTTTTTTTCTTTGGGCAAAGTAACAACTTGTGACATGGTCCCAGATGGTCCCCTTCAAAACAAAATGATCACTATTTAATTGACTGTGAACAATGTTGTAGTTTGATAGTCATTGGCTGCCAATTTGATTTCCCTGATTAGAATTAGCAAAGAATACTTTTCTGAAATGATAATAAACCGGTGAAAGTCTGAATGTGCTTTACCTCACCATAGCTCTGTTTTTCTTACATTACAAATAAGACACACGGCGCACACACAGTAACAAACATGGTTATGTTATCTTGCATTCGCATACCTAATGTTTGGGAACGCAACCTTGTGACACAGTTTTGGAAGGTTGTTAACAATTCATTTTAATGACAGTCTTTGGCTCATGCATATCAGGAAGACTAAAACTACATTTGAGATGGTGTCTATTGTGATTGGTCAACTGGTTAGTCCAGTTATCCACAGAATTGAAGAGCAAACAAAACATCACAAATGTAATAAAATATTTGACCTTTCCGCCCTTAGGGAAAATGCTTGCTTTCCAAAACACTAAACTAAATTTTCTGAGATTTCGACAGAAGTGTTTGTGTCTGGAAGACAATATTAACATTCACTGATTTTAGCTATATTAGAAAACTGGTTAATTTGAAACTTTTTGCACTATTTTGAGTATTTAAAATATAAATTTACCCTATTGTACATGGATGACTCATCTTTCCCTCATGAGTATTCATGAGACTGCAGTCCTTATCCTATGTGAGGAAGCTCACTTTAATTATTCACGACAGTTGCTTTTCTATGAGATGCTTTCAAATGTGAAAAAATAACAGCATACATTCAATGCCGAGCACAAATATAAACCGCTGTGCATTCATTTGCTTATTAAATATAGCAGAGTTATGTAATCAGATTACTTTTTAGTAACTAATAAAGTAACACATTAAACTTTCATATCCAAGAAAATATCAGAGGTATGTGTATTAACTTATAGCTGTCACAAGACGTGTGTATTTATGTAATTTAAAGTGAGCTTACAAACGGATGTTTATTTTGATTTATGTAATCATGGATAGTAATGTTTAGAGTAATGCATTACAAGTAACCAGATTACGTTTTTCAGGTAACAAGTAAAGTAATACAATACTTTTTATTGGTTGTCCTATTTATTTATTATTATTTATTAGCTCTCCTGTCCCCGTGTTAATAGAAATCCAGCTTAAGTGCACATGTGTTTTGTACATTGTGTAAACATGATACTTACTGTAGTTCTAGCTAAAATGTAAACGCGCATTTACTTATCTCACTTGCACAAAAAGAGATTCAGTATCTCTTAAAGTGGTAAAAAATTGTGCAAACTCAAAATATTGGTTGCTAAAGAGTGTTAAAGTTTCTTTATGCAATCCAGAAAGGCAGCTTTGTTTGAGCTGCTCCTCAACTGCAGATGTGTATTTACATTTCCTTTAGCCTGAGGTTTATTTACTTCACATTTCACTTTCGGTCTAACAATGCATTACACTTGTCAAAAATAGGTGTTTATATTATTACAAACAACCATGCCCAGCTTAGATGGAAAAAAAGATTAATTACTTTTGCATTACATTTTAAAGTACTAACGCAAAATTGTCATGAATTCATTTTAAAAGTCACTTTCCCCAACACTAATGTGCATTTGTAGAAGCTGTTTTTCATTATAAAGAGATGTGCAGATCAACTCTTACCTCTGTTGGGATCACCCCTGGTAGGCGAATATCCAGTGAAAAATTGTACGGACTGGACATGACAAAAGGCTGTCTGGTCCTTAAGCAGTCATTTGGATCTGAAAAGGAATTTTCCTGAAACCTGCAGTACAAAAACAGACTTTCAGAAAACACGCATTGCTAGGGTGCACATTTGACATTAAGGGACTGGTTTTGAGTTCAGATATATATTTATTGAAATTAGCGTCAAAAAGAAAAAAAAAAAAAAAAAAGAAACATTTAGTCCTGGTTCACTGTTCACTGAAATATATAACAAAATTAGCTGTGAGACAACTTTGTCCAAATAATCTTTGGATGGTTCAAATAAATTATACCATATTAGGAGAATTCAGAAAAATTGAAACTTAATAGATGTTTTCATTTTACATTTGAGAACAGATACAATATCTAACATTTCATACAGCCTTATGTTTTCAATGTATAGTATATGGCAGTCTGAACAAAATTTGCAAGCACAACTTAAGCCCCTGTCAGATCACACGATTTTGTCACTATTTCGGCACATTTTCCTTGACGTAGGGTGTCGTGGGGAGTCGTAAACGACAAATGGGCGTCGTGACACAAGATTCAATCGTTTCTTCTTGTGTCTTCTCGCAGAAAGTCTAGCATGTTTAATTTTTTTCTCGTTCTTCACGGCGAGTTGACACTTCACATTTAACTTTTGGTCTAACAATACATTACACTTGTCAAAAATAGGTGTTGGTGACACTGTGTGGGTGACACTGTGCAAAATGATGAGCACATCATTTCTCGGTTATCTCAGCGGGTGCTGCCGTTAACGCGCTGGTCAGGTAATCAAAAAAATAGGCTGCATATTTACTTATAGGTGGGTCACGGGTAGGCATGGGCTGGTATAAGATTCTGACAGTATGATAACCTTGGGTAAAAATATCATGGTTTCACGATATCACGGTATTGTAATTACTGCTCTAAAATATGTTCTTTGGTACATGGTATATCTTTTTTTAACATTTAAAATATTTTGAAACAATAAACATGTCAGGCTAAATAATTAAAACAAGTCAGTTACTTCTGCTGTCTTCATTAGTTTCAAAAACACAGATTTCTTTACAACTTGAAAAGGCATTTTTGGATATCTTTCTTTTCTTTGGATATAAAGTAAGCCACAGCACTGTTCAGGTCTATAGCATGCTGGATGTTGGTTTATAAGTGATTTGTTTTTCAGATGTTTCCTGAATCATGGACTGACCAGTAGCTTTTGATGTGGAGGGTCCTTTTCTACTGTTGCCCTTAAAAAAAAAAAAAAAAACCGTACAAATACCTTAGGTATAACAGAATTTTAATGGTTTTAAAACCTTCACTTTTCAAAACCGCTGTAAACCTTAAAACTGGTTATCCCATGCCTAGTCACGGGTGGATAAGATCAATCATTGGTTATGCAGACTTTAACTACCTTTTCTAAAATATTAAGGTGTTTTAAGCAATTTAATCTGACAGACTGGCACAAATATGCAGCCATCTCCATTCTCAAAAGTTTGTTCTTCCGAGGTAATCTGGGAACACATTCAGTGCTGCGAATATTATTCAAATTTGTCATTAATTGTGAAAACAGTTTAATATAGGCTTCTCTGAAACTGTGAATATTTCACTTTAATTTTGTTTAGGCTAGTTTATTATTTTATTTAACAAACCAACACAATCTCACGGCAATTCGTGGTTTGGCGCATATAGCGGACTTGCTTTGAAGCGCTTCACCTCAAATGTTATTTGTTATTCTTGTTTATAGATCACTGACCAACAAAAGATACATTTAAAATAAGTTAAAAATTATACAAAATGAAATTCGTTTCAAAAAGATTTTTTTTTTTCCAAGAAAAATATACGAATTATATTTTTGTTTGTGCCCCTCCACTACTCAACTATATGGGTGGATGATTTGTTTCGCTCTGCGGAAAAGAAGGATTTAACTAATGCTTCACTGTAATTCTATCACAGAACTCTGTTATAAATTTTGTAATATGTCATTATTTTTAAAGATTATGTCTTGAGCATCTGATTTTTCCTTTCTACTGATGTGCTTTTATTTTCTCCGTCTCACTCACGGCAAGTTCAGGCGAGGGAGTGTTTAATAAGCAACCCTGGCAGGAAAATATACATTTAGATTTTTAAAGAAAATAACTTAATATTAAAAAGGAATCATAAGTTTGATCCTATCCATGTCGTAACGAATGCCTTTAAATAATGCAGTTATTAGTTGTCTGCAAGCATCAGTGTTTTTGAGATTGACATAAGATTAAAAAAAAATTGAAATTGAGATAAGAAATATAGTTATAGCAACACTTGTGACTGCTTTGGGAAATAAAGCTTGTCGTAGACGTCACAGGATGACTGATCGTGAAGGAATGTGTAGTCTGGCACATTTGTTACCCACGACAAGTTAAGATTTTATCAAGATATAATCTGACACAGTGACTTTCCTATAACCGACAATAAAAATCGTGTGATCTGACTGGGGCTTTAATCTAAAACCTTTCACAGTGGCATTACATACATACATATTACAGTTTCCAAATGACATAATGACAATTCCCCTTGTTATCTTTCTGTTTGTATGCATTTGTGCAGCATTATGTTTTTACAGTATTACTAACTGTGATGTAAATGTTTAAGAAAGTAATATTCAGATTTCGTTCAAAGCAGTTTAGGCAAGTCTGGAGTCTGCTCTCTGTTAGATAGAACAAATCCTTCAAGTGAAACACTATCAGTTGTAAAGTACCTGCCCAAACACATACATTTCATTACAGAAAAAAAGCAACACATAATGGTGAAGTTCTATCTCTCTGCTTTTCTTTTGTTTGCTTTCATTTTCTCAGACATCAGCTATTGGTCTAGGCGGTTCTAGCACATCAACTGGGGGGCCAGGCAGGCTCATAAAATAATTTCTAATAAAACATTTACATTACTATGAAGCCAATAAAAGTTGTTTATTGTAAAGATGGCACATTTGTGACTGTAAAGTTACATCTATTCTCTACCAGCTGCCAGCTCTTGTGAAGTTTGCATAGTCATGGTTGCTTCATACGTGCAGTAGTTGCTTCATATGCAAATATACATATATATATACATATACATATATATATATATATATATATATATATATATATATATATATATATA
>CAIGQV010019430.1:935625-950179 GCA_903798115.1 Danio jaintianensis | reverse complement strand
TATATATATATATATATATATATATATATATATATATATATATATATCTTTCGTTAGCAGGGAACTGGAGAGTTGTATATGGCCACATACACACTTTGAATGTTGTGGAGTGACAAACATTTAAATCTATATAATGTAAATTCAAATTTAAGTGAATTTCCTAAATTACTGTTTAGTGTGTGTGCAGAACATGTCTTACTCCTGAAATTGGGTTGACAATGGTAACCATTGTAACTCTCTTTTGTTGTAAGCATCTGTAAATTGATGTATCATGTAGAATCATGTAAAAACACACTATATAGCCAAATGTTTTGGGACACCTTTCTTTACATGAACACAAACTTTAATGGCATCCTAATCCTAAACCATAGGGTTTCATATAGTGTTGGCCCACCCTTTGCTATATAAGAGTGTGTTTATGGGAATTTTTTTAAACATTATTCTAGAAGCAGATTTGTGTGGTTAGGCACTGATGTTGGACAGAAGGCCTGGCTCACAGTCTTCCCTTTCATTCTTCTCAAAGGTGTTCAACTGGGTTGAGGTCAGGCCAGTTGGGTTCTTCCACACCAACTCACTCATCAATGTCTTTATGTATTTGGGGTTGTATTTCAGGGTTTGGGCTTGGATCTTTAGTTCCAATGAAATGAACTCTTAATGCTTCAGCATACCAATTCTTTTTATTGGAACTAAGGGGCCAACCCCTGAAATACAACCCCACAGCATAATCCCACGTTCCCATACGTTTGGCATAATGCAGACATGCAAGTACTGTTCTCCCTTCAAACACAGACTTTTACATTTGCTTTTGTAGCGGACAGGCTCCCTTCTTGATGGATACAAGTTATTTCTGTGTTCAGTTTTCAATTATGACCAGTGAACTGGAAAAATAAAGGTAATAGCTGGATAAATATTAAATTGATAACGTAATAAATCATAGAGTTTCAGCAACACTATTTACCTTCTCCAGCTATGAGCTTCTGTACACAAAAGAATACCCTGCAGCTTAATGAAGCGAGTGGCTTTTCCTGATGGATCTCATAAGCAGGATTGAAGATGAATACATATATAACATGGATTTCTGAATTTAAATGTTTGTTTCTTTGTTCCAATGTGCTTAACATGAACGTGCAAATATGTTCTGAGGTGCTGAACAATCAAAAAAACTCTACAAAATTATATCGTCTATTTTAAATGTTAGATCACTCAACCCATAGATCAGCTTGGGGGCCGTAAAAATCACACCAATTATGGTTTCCTTAAGGACGCTAATTGACTCACCTCTTGAACCTGTACATGTGGTTTTGGATACTGTGACTATGGCACTGAAAAAAAAGTGCAAGCACGAGGATGCCGCAACACAGGACGCCCATCTCTGATTGGACGGAATAGCAATCAATGATAAAACAGAAAGCAAGCTGATGCGTTTTCCACGTCAATCCTGCCCCTCTTCCTCCATAAGCAATGACAATACTGCTGGTCCTCCTACTCCTCTGACTCTCTCTCTTTCTGCTTGCTTAATCTCTTAAAAAAATGTGTCATAAAAGTGTCCACGTCTCAGTCGCCTCCACACCAAGGTCTGTCCAGATACAATGTGACACCAGCAAGAGGGATGGAGAGGAGGAGGAGAAAGGCTCCTTGCTCCTCACGCCGGGCAGAGCATATCACAAATTTAACATCAGGCTCCTGTCACGACCTGCAAAAACACAACAGAAGAGAAAAAATGAAAATTAAACGCTCATTTTAAATATGTAACCCAGAATTGTCCACTCAGAATAATTAGTGAGATCAATTCTTTTTTCTCCGAACACCATTCATGAAAAATACATGTATGAAAAAGCTCTTTGAAGAGCGAGAGAGGGAGATGGGGGAGGGAGCGGGTGGAGAGAGAAAACAGAGAGCACACAATAATCTAATCAAAGAGGATTCCCATAACAATACTGTCTGCTCGCTCCCAGGGAGACACAGGAAGTGAAGGGGCCTCAGCAGTGCGTCGTGACAGGAGTTGTCACTTCAGTGACGGCGTTACACTGAAGGGCTGCATCTGAAAGATTTTTTAAATGTTGCCTACAGAAGACAACAAGGCAAGTCTGAATTCGATGATTACGTCACATACTCTATCTACCTTATTTTGTAAAGGTCTTCTCTGCAAATGTGTTAAGACTTCTGATTCATTTGCCACTATAGACTGGTAAAAATGGCTGAGTTCCACACAATTCCTTTATGTTGTCCCAGCACAAATTGATTAAGTTAACTTAATTTAAATTTAAGTGGACTGAAGATAAAACGATTAAGCTGTCCCCAAAAAAACTCACGAATCGTGTTGATTCATCTCATTTTAAATAAGTAGTTCGAACAAGCAGCAAAGATCTATTTTTTGAGTGTAGATAAATAACAAGAAATAACAAATGACTGTAAACAGTTAAACCACTTGGGTGACAAACCACTGTGTTTATCTAGGACGGCAACGTTAATCGAAATGAAATCGAGATCGTGATTCAGGAAAAAGTGCAATTCTCAGGAAACACGGCTCTGTGATCAGTAGCAAATCTCCTCCGAAGGCCAGAGGGCACTCTCGCGCAGAAACAATCAAACAGAGCAGAGGATTTAACTGCATTTATTGATTCAGCATGAAGAATACACACACAACTACAGAATGATATCACAAAAGTAGTAATTAGTAACAAATTATACATATTTGGGGGTGATGTTGGACAACAACTGAAGTGTGATGTATGGACTGACTGTGTAAGGAAAAAGCTTCAACAGAGAATGTATTTCTTCAAGAAATGATTGTCCTTTAATGTTGACAACACATTGTTGATCATGTTTTATAGTGCTTTTATTGAAAGTATTGCAACATTTTGTGTAATCTGTTGGTATGGAAATGCTTCTGAGGCCCAGAAGAGGTCACTGGGGAAGGTGGTAACAACAGCGGTCAGTAAGTTGTTGGGAATAAAACTAAAGAGCATTGATA
Source organism: Danio jaintianensis (assembly GCA_903798115.1). Lineage (NCBI taxonomy): Eukaryota > Metazoa > Chordata > Actinopteri > Cypriniformes > Danionidae > Danio > Danio jaintianensis. Next base: position 947,205 of record CAIGQV010019430.1, on the reverse strand, counting down.
GTATATACAAAGAAAGAGTACTAAATAAGGCTATCATGATTGTCAATGATGAGAGACATCCTTTATCAAACACCTTCCAATTGTTGCCATCAGGTCGTCGATATTGTGTTCCCAGGCATGTAAGAAATAGGAAAAAATTATCAATTATACCCCAAGCAATTAAGTTTTTAAATTCCTTAGTTGACGGCTAGCAGACTGGATATTTTATTTTTTATTATTATTATTATTATTTTTTATTATTAAGAGTAGGGGTTCCATGTTTTTAAATGATTTATATATATATATGCCAAATGTGAAATGTCAGAAGTCTCTGTGAGTGTACGCTGCTAATAAAAATTTCCCTACGGGGACAAATAAAGTGAACTAACAAAATTATTTATTTCAAACACTCCACTGAAAATATGAAGTGAGTTTGGAGCAAAAACGTGTTGTTAATTGTGGTATTTCCACAAGCTTTAAGATCAGCAGCAAGAGCCATAGTTCATTGAGAAGCGACACCAAATCTGTCAAACCGCAGCATGATTATCTTTGATTTTAAGATCGCACCAATTAAAAGTGCAGTATGTAGGATTGACACCTAGAGGTTGAACTAGGCAATGCAATCCAAATTCAAAACATTGGAGAGCATTTTTTACACCTGGCCCCTACGACGATGACTCCATGCAAATGCAAGTTGACAGACTAAAAACACCAACAGGAGCGAGCATGCCTGACGACCTAGTAAACAGCTCAGCTAATCTTTGCGTTTGTGATATTTGAATTATTTGCCAATTAAAAAACCACTTCAAGTGGATTTTTATGACTATGAATCTGGATTTCATTTCGGAGGCTGCTACTGTCCTCCAGAGATTGCATTTTCAGCAGGGCACACATATATTGAGGCAGCCTTCATGACTGAAATGAAATATGCTGTGTTTTTCGCCAAGTATTTTCAGAAATATAACTGGGTAAACTGGCAGTGGATGGGTTATAGAGACCAAAACAAAGACAGACCTTCTAAAAAGGAATGTACATTTTAAAAAGAGAATAACTGACTTTACCATTGTTTTTCAGATAAACAATTAGCATGTTACTTAAATATCTGCAAACATATTATAGTATTATGAAATTTTTTACACTTAAGAAGAGTCAAAAACAATACATTAAATTTAATAAACATTATAAAAAACACCCGTTTGGAACATCAAGCAGCATAACTGCATGTTTTGTACAGTTAAGAATTGATGGAAGTAAATTTAAGTTATCATTTAAGTTACAAATACTGAGACCCCTTCATCTGTTCAATGTTTTAATGCAGAATAGAAATGATAAGCATATGATATCCCTCCAACCTGTCCATTCACATTCATAACAGTTGAGCTAAAATGATGTCAGATGCCCTTTTTCCACCTCATAAGCGGTCTTAGTGATGCAAACACAAGTGGTCAGCCAAGATGCATTCCCATTTCCTCCCGGTGCTATTAACGTGCATTTAAACGAGTCTCTTGTGACCACTTGTGTTCAGATTTCGTCAAGACTCTTCCCTCTCAGCTTGTCACACACTGCATCAGTACAGCACAAGAGTAATTCTGAATTAATGAAGCCATGTTACACGTATTAAATGTAAACAAATGTAAAGGATGTAAACGGCAACTAGGATTTTGATTGTAATCCATCTTTTGGTACAACGAAGAAAATAATTTGAACGTTTTGGTTGCATTTTCTCACAACATATTCCATATTCACAGCCATATCACCCAAGACCGGTTACTCACTGAAGCTAAGCAGGGCTGAGCTTGGTCAGTACCTGGATGGGAGACCACATGGGAAAACTAGGTTGCTGTTGGAAGTGGTGTTAGAGATGCCAGCAGGGGGCACTCAACTTGCGGTCTGTGTGACTCCTAATGCCCCAGTATAGTGAAGGGGACACTATACTGTCAGTGAGCGACGTCTTTCGGATGAGACGTTAAACCGAGGTCCTGACTCTCTGTGGTCATTAAAAATCCCATAGCACTTCTCATAAAGAGTAGGGGTGTAACCTCAGTGTCCTGGCCAAATTCCCTCCATCGGTCCTTACCGATCATGGCCTCCCAATCATCCCCATCCACTGAATTGGCTGTATCACTGTATCTCCAATCCACCAATAGCTGGTGTGTGGTGAGCGCACTGGCGCCATTGTCCTGTGGCTGCCGTCGCATCATCCAAGCTGCACACTGGTGGTGGTGTGGAGAGGACCCCCCCCCCCCCCCCCTCCATGACTGTGAAGCGCTTTGGGTGTATGGTCATACACAATAAATGCGCTGTATAAATACACATTACATTACATAATGTGCATGTTTGATCAGTATGCTGTGAATAGGTACATACATTACCCTACAAAAGCAATCAGATCGAAAACATATTCAGCTACCATTGGAAGGGTCTGAAAGTGGACAAGCTCAAAACATAATAGTCGACATCCATTTGTCATCAAAATGACAAAGATGCATTCTACTATCAAACGTGGCCTGAAATGCTTTGAGCTTCCACTTTAGACAACTTCTATACATGACTGTTTCCATAATGTAACCGCTTGTGTAATCCAACGCATTAACAACAGCCATGAAAATCCAACTACTCTCCATCTACTAATGTAATTAATAAACATTATACAGGATGTGTTGATGGAAATCAAGCGAGACTGGATTCACTTTGACATCATAATATTTGGTTTGAAGGTAGAAAAAAGCCAAGTATTCTAAATATTTTTGAGGTAAAACTACATCATCTGCTCTCTGTATTGTTTTATGTTGTCTCATTTTGGTTTTCGATGTAAATTTTGCAAGTTTATTTCACAATATTTGATATTAAAAAGCCCACAAGCTGTCCCTTCATATAAATCAAGAAGGTGGACAAAAGAAAGGGATTAAAACTCCATGTGTAAACACGAACATTTCCTTTAACCTTTACCTTTTACAGCCAATAATAGCACGAGTAAACAGGGTTTTTCCAATGTAAATTAGCTTTTTTGAACTTTTTCCACTTTAGATGTGTGAGAAATTCAAATAATAGCTAATCATTCGTTAAGTTATTACCAAAGATCTTGCTTCCTTAGAATATGCTTCAGTTTAATCAGTTTTATGACGTACAAATGCTGCCTGTAAAGTCTTTCTGCTGACTTTTTGGCCATTTCTGAACTGAGTTCTGCAAACAAAATAAAATAAAATAAAACAAATCTGTGAATTTATGCGGAATGATTGTGAGTATAGGAGTTGAAAATGTAAAAAATAAATAAATCTAGTGTTCAGTAAGTTCGGTCTCGTGTTCAGTTAAAAAATGTGTTGGAAAAACGGTTGGTATCCGTTAAACAGCATTTAAGGAATATTTTTTAAAAGAATTACAATTTACAAGAGGGCTAATCATTTTGACAATTTGGGCCTACTGATAGGACATCGAGGCAACTAAGCCTTCAAAAACAGCCAATATCTCTGCTTATAGTCTGAATGACTATTACTCGTAGCTATTTTCTGGGAGACATCATTGATCTGATCTGGATGTAATTGACCAGGGCTGAACCACTGGGAATTACGGCCGGTATCAGTGGAGTGCTTTTTCAATGTGCCATGTGTTTATCCTGAAAGCATCATCACACCAATATGTTTACATTCAGTGTCAGCATGGAAGACATTTCAACGCAATCGATAAGATGAAAAACAGACGCTGCCACGCTAATCGTGACTGATATCATATTGGTAAAGGCAGATGCCTTATGATGAGGCGGAGAGACGGATCCAGAAAAAGATAAATAAGCGGCAGAGAGAAAAAAAAAAAAAAACATAACCAGACTGGGAAGAATTGGAAGGCTTTCAGAAACGGGCTTACACTCTTTCAGTGTAAGCTGAATTAATCGCTGAAATAATCCTCTTGACACACACTGTTAGAAATTAACATATTGCCAAGGAGCCGTGTGATCTTTATGGGCCGTACGATATCAAAAACACTCACGGCTCAATAGACACATCAAATTCAGTCATCTTGGGACTTATTCTCAGGACTAAATCGGCATCATTTGACAAATGGCACTATTTTCAAACAATAAACCTGCATTTCTGTTTAATACAAATGAATGTGTTTGATAGGAATTAATGTGTTTTATAAAATTATTTTATTTAAATTAATGTGATTTCATTATGGAAATTATATAGTATTTTATCTGTGAAAACAATTTTTTCCTCCCTCCACAGCAACGTATACACTGAATATCTCAAATTTATCAAAGATGATACTGACATTGTCGAGACTTTTTAAAAACAAGAGTGCAATCGTGGTGCGGGTATTTTGTATTCATACTCTCAATAATTTATACTTTGTAGTCTGACCTACATTTGATGTCCTGTGTAGCTATGGTTGTGGCGTAGCTTTTTTTGTTGGCAAGCTAAATTAAGATTTTCTTTCTTTCTTTTCTTATTGCCGAAGAGAGATCACAAGCCTCTAGAATTCTGAATAAACATATATATATCTTGAACATTAGGCTGCTAAACAAATTCAAAGTCCATTAAAAATGTTAATGTTTATGGACCATAGTATAGGTTGTTTATATGATTATGCAAAAGAAAATTCTTCTGAAAAAAGCTTACTTTTCTCCTCCAAAAAGGTTTCTTCTAGCAATTTCTATCTATTTAATATTTTACCAAGACTAATATGCTGAATTGAGGGTCGCAATTCAGATCCATAATACCAAAATCATATTTCAGAACGTATTCACTAGAGCCTTTGGATAAAATGCTGGATAATAGTCTCCTACTCTTATCCTCAATAATCTCCAATCTTGTGCTCTGTTTACTTTGGTTTAATAAGGTTTTCAGTTGTTCTGAAGAAAGACATTTCGGCTTTTTTCAAGGTTTTTTTTGTAGTCGTCTTTGAACCGTGTCAGGTTGACACAGCTGTTTATTTATTTGGTCACATTTTTGGAACGACATTATTGGAAAGACTTAAAGACTTCAAAATTATGTTTAATAAAAATTTGTATCATCTTTAACTATTTTTGTTTTCATACTTAAAATAACCTTTAAATTCCAAAAGAAACTCCACTTTCATTGTTTTTGTACTTTGTTTATTTATTGCCACATCAGCAACTTATGGCTATTTCATGGCAAGATTGATATAGATGAAAATATAACATAATAAAAAAAATGATAATTCAATACAAGGATTTTAAAAAAATACATAAAAATAGTGGATAGGAGTTTTCAGTTTGAGATATATTTATTTATTTATTTATTGTTGTAACAAGAATATTTATTCTGACCTGTACTTAAGTGACCTTAAAAACTGATCATGTTAAATGTTATTTTATTTTAAATGATTAAAAACGTATTGCTAACAAACGTAGTTAAATTACATGTAGCGGTGTGAAGGATAGTGTCAAATAATAAATATAGGTATTTTGGGGGCTTCACTGTTATATTTCAAAAGAATTGAATGATTCTTATTCTCAATTTGCTTGAAAACATTTTTTTTGTTTGGAATATAAACGATTATTACACTGAAAGACATTTTAGTGAGACTCAAATGACAATAAAAATGCATAATTATTCTGTAATCATTATTCCTTAGTAAGAAAAAATCTAAATAAACTGGGTGCTCACATTCTAACGTAAAGGAATATATATCACACTTTAAATAATGCTTGAAACCCCCTTTTCATCTTTGACCTGGGACCCTGTTTTGTTGATGTTTGATGTGAGAAAGGTCAGTATAAAATGCATCAGCAATTCAGTCGCCATAAACTGCCTCCATCTCCCATTCTACATTATCAAAACAAACAGTGAAAGAGAAAGCGCATGATCTATTGAGCACATCATTATCAGCGTATGAATCATCTCCACACGCGCAACTCTGCACGTCACCCATACCTGTTATGAAATGTAAAACTTACAGCCTACAATCTCGAAAAATAACTAAACTCCCATTGCGATCCCATGATGATTTTTGTACCATTATAAACCTTTGCTCCAAACAGCCATAATAATGTTTTATTGACGTAGTTGTATCATGGATGGTAGGAGACAAGTACTTCTCTGAGACAACAAACAGACGTTTCTAATCATCCCTGCACTTTCTATTGATCATCGTCCTCTAAATATCAATCTGCCTCACGACAGAATCTCCCAATAAACATTCACTGACGCAATAAATCCACTTAAACAATCACAACACAGAGAGCCGCTCTCGTCCCAAAGCATTCACTGCATTAAAACAGACTGTCACAGAGGACACAATGGACTCCATAAGAAAGGAGAAAAGATGCAAATTCATAACTGCCTACCTCGCTCACTCGTCACATTGAGATCTGATGCAAAAATGAGAGAGAACTCGAGAGAAGAAATGAACTGCTGCTTCAGTGCAGCCTGACTGACTCATTGAGAGAGCCAGCGACGGGGGGAGAGAGAGAGAGAGAGAGAGAGAGAGAGAGAGAGAGAGAGAGAGTGACAGCCCAGCATGCTGGCTGACATCATCATCACACCCAAGACCTGAGGAGAAGGTAACCATGGCAACCACTGCACACCCACTGGCATTCACCATCAGTACCTTCCCATGAGCCTCTCTTTCCACATTGATCCGTCAGTGACTCTAATGCGCAGCAATACGCCATGAACACTACGCCCACGCAAGTCAGTGTGTGGAGCGCTTCACTGTATGAAACGACTGACTCCATTAAAAGAGCCAAAAATAATTTGTGTTTATGCCTGGATATTTAAAAACATGCAGCTGCTGATGTTGAGATCGAGTCTAATTGCATCACAATGATTCTCAGGAGCGGGCGGATGACAAGGGCTCATGACGCAATATCTGTTTCCATGGTAACAGCAGCTTCTCTCGAGGAGCTCTTTTCAGAAATTGTGGGTAATGTCGTTTTTTTACACTGGGAATTTAGTTACTGTCCTATCAATATCTACTAAAATCTCAAATGTTTAAAATTTATGGCACAGTTTCTTAGTTAAAAACAAACAAAAAAGGGTTTTTAAACATATAATTGTGAGAAAATATAAAAAAGGCCATATAAATAAAGATGTGTGCTGAATGTCTGTTTGGTTCAAAGAGAGAGAAAAAAAGTTTTCATACATTTTTACCATGATTTACAGAAGACGCCCATTAAAATATCCTACAGTCTGCTAATTGTTTAAAGGACTTTTTTGGAAAGAGACGAAAACGAAATTTTGCGGACTAGAACATTTTCTGTCAGTCTACACAACGTAACTACAGAAGAGTCAAGATTTAAATAGAAAAATTATTAAAACTTCTTTTAAAAAACTTTTAAAAACTTTTTTTAAACGAGATGCTAATGGTCTAATCCGATTTAATGAATTATGCTAAGCTAAAAGTTCTCCTTTCAGACCTGGAGATCGGCTGAATGGATTAAAAAATAGTAAAACTCAACTGCAGGGGTCACCAATCTCGGTTCGGTCCCTTCAGAGTTTAGCTCCAACTTGCCTAAACACATCTGCTTGGAAGTTTCAAGTATACCTAGTAAGACACTGGCTGCGTCCGAAATCGCATACTTCCATACTATATAGTACGCTAAAAACAGTATGTGAGCCGAGTAGTATGTCCCAATTCATAGAATTCAAAAAACAGTATGCGAGTAGTACGAGGATGACCTACTACTTCTGGTGAGATTCTGAAGTGTGCATCGGATGGACACTACGCTATCCCATGATGCACCGTGAGAGAATTCATGAATGGGAGTGAAGCGATGCAACTGACGCATGTAGTTCACGTGATGATGACAAAATGGCGGATGTAGTATGTCCGAGTTCCATTTATACTACTCACATTTATACTGTATATAACGTACTTTTCTAACGGCCGAGTAGTACGTTTAAATTCAAATGCAGTACCTACTGAGTAGTAGGCGATTTCGGACGCAGCCCTACTTTCCTGCAGATTTCAGTTGCAACCCATATCAAACACACCTGCCTGTAATTATCAAGTGCTGTTCAGGTCTTAATTAATTGGTTCAGGTGTGTTTGATCAGGGTTGGAGCTGAACTCTGCAGTCTACTAATAGTTTAAGTAGTTTAACTCTTTTATCCCAGTGTCAATCAGACTGTTGAACACCGATCGATAGTGTGCGTATGTTTTTTTTCTTTGTGTATGTAATTTTTTTGCATGCTTGTTTTTCATAATTTTTATTGTGTCAGAACTTGCTGAAGTGCTCTGTAAGTCCACAAAAAAAATTCCCCTTGAGGGACAATAAAGTATACAAACAAACAAACAAACAACAAACAAAGGACTTTTTTGAAAATAGACAAAAATTTCAATAGCAACTTTTCATTTTCCGTCAGTCTTAGTGCACAATGTAACTACAGAAGAGTCAAGCTTTAAACAGAAAAATTGTAGAAACTCTTTTTATTTTTATTTTTTTACATTTATTGAGCGAGATGCTAATGGTCTAATCCGACTCAATGACTTATGCTAAGCTAAGCTAAAAGTTCTCCAGCCAGACCCAGAGATCGGCTAAATGGATAAAAAAAAAATGGTGAAACTCTACTGGATGGGTCCTGGAGAGTCGATGTCCCTGCAGAGTTTAGCTCCAACTTGCCTAAACACACCTGCCTGGAATTTTCAACTTGTTAAGTGTGACGTCACACAAAGTGGCTTCCGGGTCCAAGCGCCATATCAAACTGTATTAGGAGACTCAACAAATAGAAATAATAAACATTTACAAGCGAATATTTTCTCAATTCAAATGAGTAGCGGCTTGGACCCGAAAACAGTATTCCATACATCACGACGTAACAAGCGGATACCTAGTAAGACCTTATTTAGTTTGTTCAGGTGTGTTTGATTAGGGTTGCCCTCCAGGAACAAGTTTGGTGACCCCTGCTCTACTATTTAAAGCTGGTCACTTAAAATAAAAATAAAATGTAAAAAAATAAAATAAAATAAAAATAAAATGGAGTGTTCCTTTAAATTAGGGCTGTACCACACTGAAAAAATGATTTCTGCAAAACTGTTGCAAACTATTTATTTGTGTTGAATTTAAACAAATTTAATTTAGTATTGTTCAACTTAATTTGTTTGTTTAAATTCAGCCCAAATAAATTGTTTACAACCACTTAACGTAAAACAATTTAGTAAATCCAAGGAATCATCTTTGAATAATTTTTTTAGTGCATATAAAACAAACTGACATGAACTGATATGAATATATTTCACCAATTAATTTTATCTACCTAAAATATAATAATAAAGAAATTTAAAGCATTGATAAATACTACAGAGAATGAAATAAATAATGTTTTCTGGAAAGTCTAACAGCAGTCTGGTTCAGAAATGAAATAAGCAAAAATAAAACCGCATCGTAGTCTACAACGTTTAAATGTATTAAAGCTAATAGCATCAATGTTCTTGACTTGAATGTTTTGAACACGCCTGGAATGTTTAAACAGCATCAGGCCTTGAATTAAACTCATACAAATGGTAAACGTTCACTTAATATGGTTAAACTTACTTAATCCACAGATTATATCCTTTATGAACTGTGGTGCCTGGTCAACTATGATCCTTATTGGACTATTGCGGATGTGCACACATGACAATGTTGATGATGAATCTATATGTTGTACAGTCCTTAGTTTAAACAACAAAAACACTTGACAAAATACGACAAGAATTTTTTGATGAAATATTAATTCACACTGCAGCCCTGAAAAACATCATTTTAAATGGTTTATTTTAAATCTTTATACTTTGCCACTATCCTTCAAACCACTATTATTTGTATCTATTTGTCAGCAAGAAGTGTTTAATCATTCAAAACAATAATAAAAGTTTTATCCATTTGTCAGCAGCATGAAATCAAAATTTTGTATGATCACATTTTATTTATTTTTTTATTTAATGTAATGAACATTTTTTTAGAATGAGTATATTGTTTTTATTTATCGTTTTACATAAATACATCTGTTATGCTGAGTGAAGATGACATTTTATTGATTATATAACGTTATTTAAAGCATTAAAGCCGACAACTGAATTACAAATGCTTTTTATGCATACAATATTTTGGGGAATTCATTTGATGTGCAAAACATCATATCTTTTCTGACCCATATATAAAAAAATGCATTTTGTGTCAGTTACAGTTGTGTTGCAACATGTGAACATGGAAAACCAATCTTATAAATACATTTGTTGTACAAAGCAACCATTAATTGCTTATGACAAGCTTTTGGCCTCATAACCATTTGATTAATTTCACTACCTTTCCTTTACTGTATAAAAACCTATCATAATTATTATTTTTTTTCTTTTCTTTAGGAATTTTTAATTGATTCACAGATATGAAAACATTTACATGGTCAAGGATGAACCACTAAACTATCTGAACAGCTAACAGAGATGTTTGTGGTTAATTTGGGGAATCATCTGTGTGTAAAATCTACATTGTGTCACCAGCACAGGATGCACACGGTGCTTTCCTGTGACAAACTGTAATCGCAAAGTACTGTAGCTGAGAGACGTGCGCTTTAAAGTGTCGCATGCCTTTCTCTTTAGTCACAGTATATTAATCACAAGGTCTTAAAGCGACAGCAGCCTAATAAATGGTAAATACAGCCATCTGTTTCATGTTAACAAATAACTTAATTAACGTTGATTCATGTTAACACAACAAAATACAAAAATAATAATAATTACTCAATCATTGTTCTTGATTAGATCACTTTCAAGCACTTTTTTTCCAAAGGTTAGTATATTTTATACATTTTGCAACTTTGTTTGTGCCAGTATGTCTAAAAATGACACTGTAAAAATATCCATAATTAGCAGTTTCACATATTTTGTGATTCATGTTTTTATTTTTATTTTCCCCTGTTCATTTATTTTTTTGAATTGCATTATGGGACCTTAACCTTTCTTCCAAAACCTTGAAAAGTTCCAAAAAGTGACTTTTATTAACATTTTTTTTTATAGTTTAAAGTGATGTATTCTCTGGGTTGTTGTTGTATATTATGCTACAAAAACCTTGTAATGAACTGCCAGTACATTTACTGTTATTTTCCAGACTTATTGCTCCATATATTACATCTTATACATTATATTATTTCAAACAACTAAAATGTCAATAAAAGTCACTTTGTGAAACTGCAGAGTTGAATTTTCAACATCAAAAGTCGACAAAGCAGAGATCAAGGTCCAATAATGCAATTCACAACAGTAAATATACGGTAAACACAAAACCCTTAATTTTACTCCACCTGGAAAATGCTCTTTATTCATAACTCAAGTAAAAACTGAAGTGTTATTTTACATTTATTCAATATAAATACACAGATGCTGTACCGTTATGGCAACCAGCTAAACCTTGCAAGCACTGTTTATCTTATTTGTATAATTGTTCTACTGTGTTTATTTGTGCTATTGCTTGCAATTTGTTTGTTTCAGTTTTTATTAATTGATTGCTGAGGACTGTTAAACAAAGCCGGTTTGGTATAGTTTGTTTTGTAGAGTTTTTGGGCTCGAGAACACTCAAAAAAATGTTTGCTGTTTGTTCAATCTACTTATTTAAAGAAGTGAAGTGAAGTGAAGTGAAGTGAAGTGTAGTGTGGTGTGGCCA
>CAIGQV010019430.1:921778-935225 GCA_903798115.1 Danio jaintianensis | reverse complement strand
TTTTTTTTTTTTTTTTTTTTTTAAATGAGCTGAAACAACACAATTCTTGGGTTTTTTAGGACAACTTAATTGATTTATATTTAATCAACTTAAATTTGTACTAATAAGTTAACTTAGTTCCTTCATGTTTTTTAAACACAAATCAATTGTGTGGAACAGCATTTTTTACAGTGAAGGTTTGGGTTTTGTCGGCATGGTAACTTACGCTATGGATTATCTGCTTCAAAGCTGGTTTTATTCTGGGATCAAACTGGACCAATCAGCTGTAAGTAGTGACATACAGTATATATCTGGTGCAAGAAAATCACTCCCAGTCCCAGACCGTCTTTTTTTCCTTCTTTCTCCAAAATAAAGTCTTTTACACTAAAGACATTGTATTTTATTGCTAATAATTTATTGACATTATATGAATCATAATTATATATACTTTATATTATATTTGAATAGGATTACAAGGTTGTGAATTGTTAATCAACATTAGTAATAGATTTACATTTAAATATGGACATATAAATTTGCCTTAATATACAAAACTTATACATGACCTTTTTGTAAACATACATTATTAAAATCAGTTAATTGATTTGCACTGATAATAATACAATAATATTTGCTTTAAGTCTCCTTTCTTAAACGTTTGCTGCATCAGCAGTGTTTATTTCTTCCTTGTAAATGTGTTTAAATTCATTATATTTCTGATAATAAGTGAATTGACTCTCTCGTGAGAACTGAATCAAACTAACGCTCTCATGTGTCGTGTGATTGGCTGTTTGCTGCACATGTCACGCTTTCAGTCGCATGCAGTCCAGAGTTAATCACAAACTCTGGATTAAACTTAAGTTAAGGAGAGAATGTTTATGTCAAGCATTGTGAAACAACTTATCCTGATCTTTCTTAACCAGTCTGGATTTGTTTGATTTTGTCAACCCGATTTTGTTACCCTGCAACCTGGAGTATGTGAACTTGTTCTGTGTGACAAGCTTGTAACTTTATGAGTTAGACATAGAAATGTATATAAAAAAACTTTATTTTATTTTACACTTGAAGGAAGATGTTTCAGTGTTTTTTTGAAAACTCTTTCTCTCTCTCCTCAAGTTCTCTGTGTACACAACTATTTTCGCATTGGCTTGTTTTCCAAATGACCCACAATGTCACAGCGAGTACACAAGCTGAAGTTTGGAGTTAAACATACAACGACGCTATATTTGCTACAAGAATCATAAAAGCTACAAGCAGTGGCAAGTTTTGTGGAAGACGTTTAAACAGCCACATTATAATGACAGTTTCTCAAGCCTGTTTCTGCAGGCACGCCAACAGTATATTTTCAGACTGTTAATCAAACACCCGATTCAGATCATTAGCTGAAACCCCAAACCCTGAAATAAGGATGGTAGGAATGCTGCCTCCCAATTTACATATTATCCATCCTCCTAAATAGTACTTGAAAATAGAATAGGCCCTGATATACTTCAAACCAATATATACTTTTTTGTTCTTGCTTGAGGGCAAAAAGAAGTTTAAAAAGCCTGAGTGACTGTATACTCAGGGCCGGATTAACCAATGGGCATTATGGGCACAGGCCCAGGGGCCCGTGCACACTTGGGGCCCCTGCGAGGGGGAGGTGCAAAGTGCAAATAGCGCACCTCGTTGGAATAAGCTATTTGAGTGATCTCGCCTATCACTGTTTGATCGACAGAGACAACATAACTGAAGACCGCAAATGTCAGCAGCGTGAGTGGCGTAGCTCGTAAAGCGTGCTTTGACGCAATCGATCATCAACCCGGTTCGAATCCAGCGTCTGATGAACACATTCTTCTTTTTCCCCCCCCATTACATATCAGATTGGAAGTACATTTATTTTTAATAGAAAGACGTGATATGTGATATAAAATCACAAGTGGCTCGTGGGTAGGTTAAGCCTATTTCATGTGTATAAACAGCATCTAAATAGTTATTTTAAATATTCTATAAACAGTTATTTTCCACCTGGTGTTAAATGTTAGTGACATCGTAATATAATTAATTTGTATTTACAATGTTAGTCGCCCTGCTTCACCCATATTCTCCGACCTCATGGCTCCGTTCGAAGAACATTTAATAAATGGCACACCTTAATAAAGGTGCTTCCTTCTCTGTAAAAAAAGCACATATTGCTTAAACAACTATATATTTTCCTCTTAGCAAATAGTCGCCACCATATATATTTATTATTATCTTTCTATTTAAATTGTCAGAAAATGACATCATGTATAATTAATAAAAAGCACACAGACTTTTTTTTCATTATTTTGTTTTAACTAAACAGAATGCAGTAATTGGTCAAGAGCAGAAACGTCAGTTTTGAAATAACCCGCGCTGAATTGAGCAGACTGTAGTGTAGTAGTTGTCGTAGACCAAAATAAGCGGACAAGTAGATTTAGCAAACGCGAGAGAAAAATAGGAGAGGAGGCATCTTTATTAAGGCATGTTCCATGTATACACACCTTCTTCAAACAGATCCATGATGAGGAGAATGAGGGTTTAGAAGACGTTATGGTAATGTTAGCTAGCTATCAAGCTAATGTTAACCAGGCGAAGGAAGCTAACAGCAGCGCAGAACAGACTGGACTCATCGTGTGTCTGAATAGGAGAGAGACAGACAGAAAAAGAAGAGAGACAGAAAAAAGTCCCTGAAGAGGAGAGACAGACAGAAAAACGAGAGAGAGAGACAGAAAAAGTCCCTGAAGAGGAGAGAGACAGGAGAGAACAGGTATAGTGTGTGTGATTTCGGATACTTTCAGCTTTATAATCAAGTGCTTTTTGCCTACCCTTCAACACGAGGAAGACAAGTAGGAAACATCAATAAGTCTGTGTATTATGGAAGACTCAGATTCATAGAACTGGATTGGAGAGGTGTTATCCAAATCATATGCATTATAAGTTTGTAGAAGTTATACATTAAAAATACCCTTAAATATATATATTTAGTACTGCTTCAGAGAACTTGAATAAGTATATTAAAATCCATTGATTTTCACTAGTTTTATTAGTATTTTTTTTTTCAAAGTATGCTTTAAATGCTTTCAAAATAAGTTTTTGTATCTTTGTAGACTATAAATATATGTACTATATATCATTTATTTTTTAAAACGCAGGCAATACATTATAGATTAATTTTATTTAAAAAAATTATATTATTCTTATTTTTTAATTCAACTATAGGGGTGCGGCCGGGTAGGGGGCGCTACAAGACAATGTGCCCAGGGGCCTCTGAATTCTTAATCCGGGCCTGGGTATACCGTTTTTGATCATTCCAAAACCCCTTTGCTGCAGGAGACGTGGTTGTAAATAATTTGACTAAATTTATTTTAGTAACAAAAACTAGGGACTATCACGTAATATTTCATCATTATTAGTAACATTCTTTCAATTTATCCGTGTGTGTGTGTGTGTGTGTTGGGACAAGAGTTTATCGAGTTGTGAGATGAAATAAAGTTAACTTATACGTTTTTACAAATTTAAGTTGACTGAACATAAAACACAAGTTGCCAGCAGAAATTCAAAGTGCAGATCTGTGCTTACTCTAAAGGCTGATTTATACTTCTGCGTCAAGCGCACACGTATGTGTATGCTCCGGCACAGCCTACGCGCGATCGCATAGCCCTCGCCAACGCTGACGCGCACCTCTCAAAAAATGTAACTACACGTCACAACGATGCGGAGCGCAAGCTCTGTGATTGGTCGGCTTGGTAGCTGTGACGAGTGTGGGCGGTGCTGAGAGCCTGATGGAGCGAGTGTTTACAAGTGTCGAGTCCCATAAAGGAGCTCCAGATTGAAACTTTTGTTTTGTGTTTACCTTATGATTAAAGTTGTTGCACATCTGCCAGTTCCGGCCTCTGGATGAGCGAGTTTGAGCTACTTGTGCATTAAGGTAGCATTCAGAAAAAACAAAACACCCGCAAAGAAACTCGATACAAAGGAACATAACATAACTTACTGCTAGCTAGCATTTCGGAAGTGTTATTGCAGAGCAACACAAACAGCAGGCAGAAGTATAAATGCACGACTGCACTGCATGGGTCACGCCGATCACTCCACGCAGAACTTTAAACCAGCCTTAACAGCTAAAGCCTAGTTCACACTACATGACTTTAAACATCGGCAGATCGCTGTGCCGTTCACACTACATGACTTGATTTTGTGTCTTTAAATCGTTGTGGTGTTCACACTACGCGACACTACGTAAATGATCCACAAGAGGGGGGTCACACACTACATGATCTGACAACAACTCGTTCCCCAACAGCTCAGCCAAGCTACCAAACCACAGCCAATGAAATGTTAAGGGAGGAGCCGGCAGAAAAAGCTGAACACTATTGGCTGCTTGTCTGCTGATGACATCACTGACAGCGTTTCAAGCTTTCAAGGGAGCGTTTAAAAACATCAGCTGATGCATCAGCGGATCAACCGCTCGTCTGCAAGGTTCAAGATGTGGCTTTAACACTAAAACTACCGAGGCAGTCAGAGAGTTTTTAATTTTTGTAATTTAATAACTCTTTGAAATAAAACTGGCATATCTATAATACCCTGACGTTTCCTAAATATCTGTGTATTTCTTTTCAACATTGTCATTTTTTTAAATTACAGAACAGAAAAGAACTGAGTATTTCTACCTTTATTTACCATATAGGTCAAAATGACTGCATGCCTGTCTGCTTCTTTAAATATGCGTGCCTTTTTTGCCTAGAAACTTCCTGCTAACATAAACATAACTTTCCGATAGCAAAAACATAAATGTACTTCAGATATATCTTTCAAAACAGCATATTGTGTGCCGCGAAATAGCTCTGAAAGTGAAAATGAAAGCGAGGGCCAGACCTTTGTGGATGTTCTACTGTCCTAACTACATTTATTATAGGTTGTATTACCAAAAAGATAATATTTGTAGGGTAATGGTGTCATAAAATATGATGACAGACATTCAAAGCTTAATTTTAATATTTTAAGCTTTGAATGTAAATATGCCGTGACAATATGATGTCTTATATGAGAACGGTCAGAATGAATGCTATGGTAATACTAATAGCAAAGACTATAGAATACACTTAAAGGGACTTTGCTAATAGTTATAGAATTCTAGTTCCACTGCTTACTCTCATGTCTGTGTTAACGCAGAATGAAGCGAGTGCATCGATGCCCATTCTGACCAATAACAGACGTTTCTGTTGAGCTCCTGAGCACACGGCCATTCAGCTCATGCTGATATGCTCTCATTGGCTGCAGCTCATCACTACATCTGACCACACGTGGGGTCGAGTCGGCCGACTGCTCTGGAATATTCAGCATGCTAGATATTGGATTTCCGTTTGCGAGGTGTCGGCGACGCGTCAGCGAGCTTCTTTGATGCGTTGTTCAGTAGTTCACACATAAAGACTGCAGAGCGCCGAGCACCCGCAGACTTTTCCCCGATCACAGCCCGATCTGTCGGCGAGCTCGTTAACTTCCAAATCGGGCTCAAATCGGGCTTAAAATCCTGTAGTGTGAACTAGGCTTAACTGCCCACAACATTTTGTGTGTTTGGACGTGAATTTGATTAGAACTACAAACACGGGTAAAAATGTGTTAACAACTACAAACATGATGGATGTGAGAGACCAACCTGCTTGGTCATTAATAGGCCTGTCACAATAATCAATATATCGACTTATCACACAATGCATGGACAATAATTTTTCGTGTTGCAATATATCACCCATACATAAAAACCAATGTCAGCAACATATTAGCACAGCTTCTGTCATCTCATCCAATCTCTACTGAAGGTGTAAGTGTCAGTATGGTTAAAAAAACTATAGTATTTACTATAAATTACTATACTATATTTTCATGTGGGTGCCTAACAACTGAAATTAGATCTGGAAGAGGATGCGGCCTGTTCGGTGTCCTGTGCCTCTGTGTTTAAATGTCTAAATTGACTTTGTTAAACATGTAACTTTTTTCCTAGTTCTTGGTACCTTGAACATTTTTTATGTATTTGTTTAGAATACATACATTTTCCCATTCTGATCCCAATGCCTAATTATCAAAGTTGCTATAATTATATAAAATATTCTTAAGAATAAAATATTATCTATTCTTTGAAAGAGTGTACTTCCATTATGAAGCTATTATGTTCATACTTGCATTATATAATGAGTGGCATAAATTCATTTTAAGAGGACAATAATCTTGTTTATCGCAAAAAATTGTGGTGCAATATATCGTACAATAAAAATGTGATATCGTGACAGGCCAAGTCATTAAGTTCTGAATGCAAAATTTGATTTCTCTGCATGAAAGACACAAATGGCAGATTAACCTGCTGCTGCTGCATCTCCAATATGGCGGGTAATTAAATATCAAAGGAATGTGGATGATGTGACAAGAAGATTGACAGGGCACGTAACTAAGCAATTAATCATCTATAAAAGAGGAGTATGTCCCAATGCTCACATATTCTAATGTTACACACTCAAACATACTTTACCTTCACGCACACACGCACACACGCACGCACACACACACACACACACACACACACACACGCACACACACACACACACACACACACAAAAAGAGTACATACTTTTAGCTCATAGTATACAGAAAGTAGGCGAATGCAAACTTCAGAGTAAATACTAAAGCGCAATGAGTGAATACTAAAGCACCTGTGTTCAGATTTATATACAGATCAAACCTATAAACAGATCAAAAACGAGTGCATACATGGGTAAAATAATGTTCCATCTTCATTTAGCATAACAGGTTTATTTAGTAAAAATACTTATTCTAACTTGTATTTATTAAGGCATAAAAGTGATCACAGTAAATGTGACTATAAGTTATAAATGACTTGGGTAAATCTTAGTGGTTTTGAAGGATATAGTGGCAAAGTGTTAAGATTTTAAAGATTTTTTAATAATTTCTTAAATAAGCTTTTTCTTTCGTTTCATTCTGTAAACTACTGATGACATACTGATGACCTCCCAATTTACAGTTTTTCTCAGTCGCTTTGGTACATTTCTCAGATCAAAATTGAAATTTGCAAAGCTGTAAGTGCACTTCTCAAAACAACACATACAAATAGCAAAACATCATGGATTCCCTGCAAAAAAGCCAGTCCTTGCTCAAAATCCTTAGTTCATCTCTCAAAACTACATTTCTGTGTCAATGAACTCGTCAGTGCCATCAGAATGACAAGTCCTTGTGTCATTGTGTCCGTATAAGACAGTCAAATTACTTAGTCATGTTGTCAATAAAACAGTGTACTCTGGAGGGGTGTTCTGATGTAAACTATGGCTATTTTTTTTGGTGTTTGTACTGTAATTTGTTAACTGATCATGTCATTGTGATACAGAAAGGAAAAGACAGCACTGCACAGCACAAAAACAAAAAATAAAGTAAAAATGTGAACATAGGACAATCCTTTCAGATGCACCTTCAGTAGAAAAAGTCAAGATTCACCTGGGAGAAATGTACCAATTGTAGACAGATTTAGAAAAAAAAAGTCTAATGAAAATGTATAGAAAAATGCATTATGACAAAATAATATAACTTGTTCAGCCATTTTGCATGTAAAGACTTATGCCATGAACAAAGGATTAAATGTTGTGGGGGGTGAGACTATTCAACAAAGACCAAAATAATACATTTTGATCAATATGACATAAGCAACCGATAATGACATCAGTAGGCATGGGACAATAACCGTTTTCAAGGGGTTTGGAAAAGTCAAGGTTTTAAAATCGTCAATATTTTCTGCTATACCGTTCCTACGGTATGTGTAAGTTTTTTTTTGTTTTTTTTTAGGACAACAGTATCTTTTCCAAAGATGTCATTTTAAATTGTAAAAAAAAATCTGTGTTTTTGAAACTAATGAAGGCAGCAGAAGTCAATAATTCATTTGAATTATTTAGCCTGACATGTTTACTGCTCCAAAATATTTTAAATGTTTCTCAAAATAAAATATATTGTGTTCAAAGGGAGAAAAGTTTTTGTTTTTTACCCAGATATTTAAAAAGAACTTACTTTAGAGCAGTAATCACAATACCGTGAAACCGTGATATTTATATCCAAAGTTATCATACCATCAGAATCATATACCGGCCCATTCCTAGGCATCAGAGAATTGCACATAATCATTTGCATGGATGTACACAAGCATTTTCAACTTGTTCAAAGGAATGAGAAACTGCTTTTTTGATGTGCACAAGTGACACGATGATGTGAAGATTGAACAGGTAGTTTTGAGAATTTCAATTCTGAGAAATGTACCAAAGCGACTGAGAAAAACTGTAAGTTAAAAATGTTGTCATTAAGAGGCATTCTTATGCTTAAAATTATTGTAAAAGGTGGCATTTTCAGATATGTAATTATTTTCCAAGAAAACAATGCTAATGTTTTAACATCAGAAGAAATAAGAAATTAATATTTGGTGAAATAACCCTGATTTGTTATTCTGACATTGTCATTTTAAGATAAAAACCAAATAATACTCTTTATTCAAAATTTAAAAGACATTTTTTGGACTTTTATTGAATAAAACAAATATTAACACTTTGCTAATACTTTAGTTTAAGTTACAACAATTCACACTGTTAACTACTGGCTTATTACTTGCCTATTATTAAGATATGAACTGCTTATTTGCACTAAATAAAGTACGATCTTCCCTAACCCTACCCAATACCTAAACCCAGCTACTACCTTAAAATCTATTAATAAGCAGCTAATTAGCAGTTTATTGAGCTAAAAGCCTTTGTGGTTTGTAACAGTTCGTTAACAGTGTGAATAGTACAATAAAATAAAGTGTGACCAATAGTTTTACTCATTCCCATATCTAATAAATACAGAGAAAATGTATATCCAAGTGGTCAATGTTTCCCCATAGCTGAATATGAGCAATTCCATGCAAATGTCAACCTTGCCATGAAATAAAATCAAGTTTTCGCCAAAATATTGAAACCGTTTTTGCGTTTTTTGTGTAGGCAAGTATTTTACAGTGCTTTAAAATTACTCAAAAATGTCTCTGTTAACGTTTTCAAACTATTATATTTGATTTACCAAAATCACACAAGTGCCAATTTCACATCTGTCACATCCATAACAGAGCTTTTCCCTCATAAATGCAAAAAATGTCAAATAAAATAAAATCACTCGTTTTGTTCTATAGTGAGCCAGCTCTTATCCTTTTGATTAGCCTTATTTCTTTTGGGGTCGTGCAATGTAATTCACAGAATTTCTAGAAAGTATGTTGTATACTGTAAACTCGCATACTTTTTTCGTCACATCCATAATGCATGTTTATTTTCCTCATTTAAAATATAAAACATGTTTACAGATTGACGATTTTCTGCTCCACAACTCTGTGCTTTTGGAAAATATAAACAGATGTTTCAATATAATGTTAACATGTACTTTCCCTGTGAATTTATGCTTTAAGATTTTACTGCAAATGTCACATCCATAACGCTGGACTTGCTCACATGCGTCTGTGTTTATATATACAATTCCACAGTAGATAATGCTATAATGCTTTACAGTATTCTAATAATTCAGAGAGAACGAAGTGTAAAAAATAAACTTAAACATTAATTGTAGTTGATAAATATAAGTTAATAAAAAGCCATAGCAATTCATAAAAATAAACAATATTCCTTAACACATCAGCAATGAGAAAACGCATGAAAAATACATATAACGTCAGCTATATTAAAACATTTATTAAGGTAAAGTTGGTTTTACATTCGCACATTCGTTCAGTGACAACTTGTGACATGCTCCCTGTATTGTTTACCATGGTACTTTGGAGTATTTTGGCCTGAAATCACATGCAAGTATGACTTCAAAACATTTCAAATCAAATCAAATCAAATCACTTTTATTGTCACATCATCAGCAGCACGAGTGCTATGATGAGTGAAAGGCTTAGGTGCTGGCTCCAGACAGTACAAAATACAGATAAAATACAAAGACAGTGCAAAATGCAGACAGTGCAAGTACAACGACAATGTAAAGTTGACAGCGATATGTACAATGAATAGGTGTACATTTGTTTGACTGTGAACAATGTTGCCCTTTTGATAGTCATTGGCTGCTTATATGATTTCACTATTTAGTATTTGCAAACGATACTTTTCTGACAATATAAAAGTGAAAATCCGAATGTGTGAATATAAAAACAACTTTACCTCAGTAAAACATTTAAAGGGTAATGTGAATAAGCAGCTGTCTTTTGGACACATCTGTAAACTTTGTTCAAAAACGCCAAATTAGAATAAAACTCCTCCAAAAATTCCCCATATTAACTACAAATACAATTTCGTTACAGGTCCAATAAATAAACTCCTAAATGTCCCTTTTTATTATAACTTCCGAAAGTATGTTGCTAGGTTGCTCTGCTAACCGATGACGTCGTCGCGTGAAGTTCAGTCAACTTCACTGATACGGTTCAAAAGTGAGAATATCCGTTTTATTGACAAACGCCACACTTTTACAAGCCAGGAAAGTGAAGATTGAATGCAGAGATACTCCGCTCAAAGAAGTGTCGGTTATTTACCTTCATTTTCTGTGCTTGGTTTGTTCGTGTTCAGTGTTCAGTCAGACCAGTGTAATCGATACACGAGCTCAGGAGTGAGTTACCACGTGATAATGTGCGGAGGAGTGACACTTTACAATAACAAACTGAAAGAAGACGTTATCATCAGGGTAATTGTTCAAACTTTAGTACTGTTTATTTGTTGAATGTATATTCTTATATACAGTGTTCTTATAAATATATTCTTTTAACAAACATGGAACAACAGGAGTTTATTAAATGAACACAAATAGCTTTTTTCCTGAAAGCTGGCTTGATAGTGGCAATGGCATCACATCGGTGGATCATTTATTCATTCATTAATTTTCTTTTCGGCTTAGTCCCTTTATTAATCAGGGGTCGCCACAGCAGAATGAACCGCCAACTTATCCAGCATATGTTTTACATTATGTTTTCCAGCTGCAACCCAACACTGGGAAACACCCATACACTCTTGCATTCACACACATACACTACGGCCAATTTAGCGTATTCAATTCACCTATACTGCATGTCTTTGGACTGTGGGGGAGAAACGCCAACTGACCCAGCCGAGGTTCGAACCAGCGACCTTCTTGCTGTGAGGCGATCGTGCTACCCACTGCGCCACCGTGACGCCCGTAGATCATTTATTTAATTTAAATGTTTTTCACTTTACTTCTGGCGAATTTCTGGCATCTTATAAGGTTCCTGTAACAATTATTTAGACATCAGAAAAGGATTAACATGGTATTTTTATACAAGTTGTTAAATACTGTAGGTAACATTTCCTTATTCATAGGAGATTTATTTCACCGAAACGTTGTGTCTTTGTTGTGTGTTTATTTATACTAGTATCAACTGACAGACAGCATTGTTTGGAAAATATTTCATATTTAATTACACACAGATACTAGAAAAACTGTACACAGGATCAGTCAAGTTTAAAGCTGTAACAGTTGCCCTGAAACTGGCACATTTGTTTTGGTACATTGCATTTTTGTAAAACAATTTTGGTGAATCGTCTGTGGATTTGTATTGACAATCATTTTGTTTTGTTATAGAAATATTGTTTGCTATCCTAGAGAACACACATTTACATAGCCTATAGTGTTATTTTGTTCCATCGAAAATTTCATATTCACAAATGTTCTCCTGCAAAAAAAAAAAAAGGTATAAAAAAGTAAAGAAAATTAGCATTAATTTGATTTTCTACAAAACAAAAGGCTATTAAAATGGTTAAAGTTTGTAATATTATTATATCATTGTATATTTGTATACACCCCCTATAATTGTTTATATCATATGTTATGCACTTATCATTTGTTTTTCTTTAAATAAACGTAGGCTTTTAAACTAAATAAAGAAAATCTACAAATATACATTAAAAACGGATAGAATTAAACAGGTTTTTCCACACTTATATGGCTTAAAAATCCCTTTTTGATGAAATAGGAAAAACCTAGTAGTTTGAATAATAGTGGCAAAGTATAAAAAAATATAATAGTCAATTATAGAGATATTTTGGGGCTGTTATCTTTGAAATGAATTTACAAGGATTATTGTTCTAGTATGACTGACAACATTTTTTGGTACAAAAATGGCACCTTCTGTAGGCTAGACTATTTTAAAACTTAGTATATTAGAAAAACATAGCATTTTAAGTTGAAAAAAACACATTCACACACTTAGACAGTAATATCATGAGGAAAATTCTTAGCACACAATCGCCACCTGCTGGCCTGAACATATAAGAACACTCAAGGAATATTTTTGAATGATAGGATTCAGAAGATTGGATTCACTGGGATAAATCCAAAGACTGTTCATTCAAGTATAAAGTCACGTGGGTTACTCTTTGTTATGTTAAATGTAAAGGTTTTATATCTTAATAGATTTAAGCAAATAGCCTTTCTCCTGTTTTCTGCTTCTGAGCACTGCAAAGCAATTGAGTAGCCAAATTTGTGTAGCTAATAATTATATAAGTATGTATTTTGGTACAGATAGCTTTTTAGAATGTGTTTTGTATGGACGCATTTTTTAATATGTGCTTTGTAGCATTTTTTTTGCACAAAAACAATCAGAATAATAATGAATAATGAAATTAATGTTAGTCACTGACATCCAAGAATTTAAAAGTAATAATACAAAGTAAATGGATGAATAAGCGACGAACAAATGAATCTGCTTATCGAATTGTATTAATACAGAATTTATTGTTTTGAAATGAACTGATGATGGTATAGAAATATATCATGGCAATTGGGAATTATATTTTAATGACAGACATTTTACAACAGTTTAATCATGTTACCACCAGTTCCTACTACTAGTTGACTATTATGATAAATCGTTTTTTGTTGAATTCTTTTTTGTTGTTGTTGGATGGTAATTGTTTTATGTTCAGTCCACTTAAATTGGCAAAGTTAACTTAATTCCTTCATGTTGTCCCCACACAAATCGATTGTGTGGAACCCAACATTATTTACAGTGAATGACATTACATATAAATTTTACCCTGGCGATGCAGAAATGTTTATTAAATATTAAAACACTCATATTATTCTTTAAAATGTGTTATGTAAACATCAGACTCATGACAGACATAGTCATTTAAATTTCAGTTTCAGTATTTCCAACAAGCATAGATTAAGCAAGATGGATGGATGGATGGATGGATGGATGGATGGATGGATGGATGGATGGATGGATAGATAGATAGATAGATAGATGGCGTTTCTGTGTGGACTTTGTTCTCCCCTTGTTTGCGTTTGTTTCCTCCGGGTGCTCCAGTTTGTGTATGAGTGTGTGTGTGTGTGTGTGTGTGTGTGTGTGTGTGTGTGTGTGTGTGTGTGTGTGTGTGTGTGTGTGTAT
>CAIGQV010019430.1:870122-903889 GCA_903798115.1 Danio jaintianensis | reverse complement strand
TAACAGCAGATGGTGTTCTAGGCTAGTTTTTAACAGCAGATGGCGCTCTGGGCTAGTTTCTAACTGCAGATGGCTGAACACTCAAATGCACATGTGAAAGTGAGTTCGGTGAAGTCATGTAAGTTGACTTTTATGTCACGAGATTAATGTAAACAGTGCACTATGAATTTTATTAAACATTTCTGAACTATCTTAATGATTACATTCGGTTTAAGTGGTATTTGTAATTCGTTAACTACTAAATAAGATGCTGTTACATTAGTGCATTTTATTTTTAAAATGCATACGTTTTATACTGACATGCCTGGCCTTAACACTACTCCGCCATCTTTGACCCACTAAAATGGAGCGTTTGGAAAATGCTGTGTTTTTGAAAACTGTAAAAAGGCAGTAAAAAAAACAAGGAGCGTTTCATTTTAAAATGCCATTTTAAAACCAAAATGCACTAGTGTAAACACAGCCTGAGTTTAGTACATTGAAGAAGCCATAAAAAAGGAGATACATAGGTGATGAAAAATTGTAGGGTTTACTGTATTAGCTTACAAATGATGTGTTTTAAATTTAAAATATACCACTGTGCAAAGAAGCTTGCAAAAGGGAGTTGTCCGCAATTGATAATCTACCTTAATTCATGTGAAAAAGAATAAAATTGCTGTTTTCCTGTGTTCATTTCAGCTGAAAACCTCAGAGAATTGTTTTATACTATATAGTTTTTGGAGTTTTGCTAATATGTTAGCTATTCCAGTGAGTCTACTATACGTATAGCAACCAAAAGCTACCTTTAGTGTGTAAAAGATACATTATTTATTTAAAGGAACTTGCAGTCAACAGTCTTTCACCCACAATATACACTTTCTAATAAACAACAATCATTATGAATGTTATTCTTTCTATGTGAGCTGAAAAAAATCTCTCAGCAAATTAAAAAAACAAGGACGGGTATATAAATCAACGTTAGATTTGTCAAACTGACTGAATGTATTATTTATACTGTATGTGTGTGTATCAGACTAGTCATTTCAATCAAATGTGTTGCCGTGTCTGGCGTGTTACTTCAATGTAATGATGTGCCAAGTTACTTATGTGACATTATATGATTTCTTACTGGTCTACTCGGTTTAAGGATACATTACTAGCAAAAACATTCTAAACAGTTCATTCAAGCAGATTCATTTTCATTCATTCATTCATTTTCCTTCGGCTTACTCGCTTATTTATCAGGGGTGGCCACAGCGGAATGAACCGCCAGCTATTCCGGCATATGTTTTACGCAGCGGATGCCCTTCCAGCCGCAACCCAGTACTGGGAAACACCTCACACACACACACACTACGGCCAATTTTGTTTGCGCAATTTACCTATAGCGCATGTCTTTGGACTGTGGGGGAAACTGGACGCCCAGAGGAAACCCACGCCAACACGGGGAGAACATGCAAACTCCACACAGAAATGCCAACTGGCCCAGCCGGGACTCGAACCAGCAACCTTTATACTGTGAGGCGACAGTGCTAACCACTGAGCTACCATGCTGCCCCTTAGATTCATTTTATTCATCTTAAAACAGATCTTACAAGATGAGCAAAATTTGTTGCTGCATTTGCAGTGATTGTATGAAAGACACACACACAATGCCTTACGGTATTCATTTGTATGTAAGGACAGATCTGTTTTTTTAGTGTTTTACTTTTATGTTGCAATGTATTTTGTATTGTTGAACAGATGCGGAATGCTTTTCTATGTGCTTTTTAATTTGATTTATATTGTATTTATATACTGTACTTTTGTCAGATTTATGAGAAAATACATTATACACACAAACTTCTGGTCTCCTGAATTTGTTGATATTTCCGATTGCTCAGCCAGACAAACAGTCGTGGCCAAAAGTTTTGAGAATGACACAAATATTAGTTTTTATTAACTTTAACTATTAAATTTATATTAACTTCTTTTAGATCTTTGTTTCAGTTGTTTCTGTGATGTACTGAGATATAATTACAAGCACTTCATACGTTTCAAAGGCTTTTATCCACAATTACATGACATTTATGCAAAGAGTCAGTATTTGCAGTGTTGGCCCTTCTTTTTCAGGACCTCTGCAATGCAGAGCATGCTCTCAATCAACTTCTGGGCCAAATCCTGACTGATAGCAACCCATTCTTTCATAATCACTTCTTGGAGTTTGTCAGAATTAGTGGGTTTTTGTTTGTCCACCCGCCACTTGAGGATTCTCAATGACAAGTTCTCAATGGGATTATGATCTGGGGAGTTTCCAGGCCATGGACCCAAAATTTCAACGTTTTGGTCCCTGAGCCACTTCGATATCACTTTTGCCTTATGGCACGGTGCTCCATCGTGCTGGAAAATGCATTGTTCTTCACCAAACTGTTGTTGGATTGTTGGAAGAAGTTGCTGTTGGAGGGTGTTTTGGTACCATTCTTTATTCATGGCTGTGTTTTTGGGCAAAATTGTGAGTGAGCCCACTCCCTTGGATGAGAAGCAACCCCACACATGAATGGTCTCAGGATGCTTTACTGTTGGCATGACACAGGACTGATGGTAGCGCTCACCTTTTCTTCTCCGGACAAGCCTTTTTCCAGATGCCCCAAACAATCGGAAAGGGGCTTCATAGGAGAATATGACTTTTCCCCAGTCCTCAGCAGTCCATTCGCCATACTTTTTGCAGAAGATCAATTTGTCCCTGATGTTTGTTTTTGGAGAGAATGGCTTCTTTGCTGCCCTTCTTGACAAAAGGCCATCTTGCAAAAGTCTTCGCCTCACTGTGCGTGCAGATGCGCTCACACCTGCCTGCTGCCATTTCTGAGCAAGTTCTGCACTGGTGGCACTCCGATCCCGCAGCTGAATCCTCTTTAGGAGACGATCCTGGCGCTTGCTGGACTTTCTTGGAAGCCCTGAAGCCCCCTTAACAAGAATTGAACCTCTTTCCTTGAAGTTCTTGATGATCCTATAAATTGTTGATTTAGGTGCAATCTTAGTAGCCACAATATCCTTGCCTGTGAAGCCATTTTTGTGCAACGCAATGATGGCTGCACGCGTTTCTTTGCAGGTCACCATGGTTAATAATGGAAGAACAATGATTTCAAGCATCACCCTCCTTTTAACATGTCAAGTCTGCCATTCTAACCCAATCAGCCTGACGTAATGATCTCCAGCCTTGTGCTCGTCAACATTCTCACCTGAGTTAACAAGACGATTACTGAAATGATCTCAGCAGGTCCTTTAATGACAGCAATGAAATGCAGTGGAAAGTTTTTTCAGGATTAAGTTAATTTTCATGACAAAGAAGGACTATGCAATTCATCTGATCACTCTTCATAACATTCTGGAGTATATGCAAATTGCTATTATAAAAACTTAAGCAGCAACTTTTCCAATTTCCAATATTTATGTCATTCTCAAAACTTTTGGCCACGACTGTATATAATTCAACACATGGAAGTTGATTTCTGACCCATTTTAGTAAAAAAGTGACTGTAAGCCATAATAATGAAAAATTATACTATTAATAATGAATAATATTAATTATTATTAACATTTATTAATAAACAATTGTAATTATATAAAAATTATTAAAATATAGAATTTTTATTATTATTATTATTATTTCGTAATTTGTCATGATCACCAGCGATCTGGGACTCTAGAGATCGCTGGTGAACTACATATCATTACAACTACATTTCCCAGCATTCCGTCACACACACCCGGTCATCACTTCCACTCATCACACACACAGCTGCATCCCGTTCACCACTGATTTGTTGGACTTTAAATATACCCTGCACCCGTCTTGTTTTGCTCGTTCGTTAAATGTCTTTTTGATGTCCTAGTCCGGTTCCTAGTGGTATTGTATAGTTTGTTTTGCTTATGTTAGTCTTAGTTCAAGTTTTGTTATTTTGTTACTTTGTTTTTCCTGATGTCCTGTTTTTTGCACGATGTCTCATCATTAAATGCACATGGATCCTACCTACCTCTTGTCCCGTCTGCAATACCTCCCAGTAACGTGACAGTAATTATTAATAATAATAATAATAAATGCCATATCGAGCAGCAAATTAGAATAATTTCTGAAGGTTCATGACACTGAGGACTGCAGTAATGATGTTATATTTCAAAACATAATATTTCATAGTTTTCATAATATTTGAATATTAATGATTTATTATACAAGGGACTAAGCCGAAAAGAAAACGAATGTTTTATTATACTTGCAGAGTGAAAGAGACTTCATTCAAACACATTAAAATTATCACACAGTTTGACCACCAATTATTATGAGTTAAATAATTATGTTTATTGTTCACCACCCAAAAGGAACAAATGACTAAGAATGAATAAATAATCAATAATAAAGGTATAATAAATAATAAAGTCAAGATTTTGGCGTGCAACAAATTAATTTGACAAAACAGCTTTGAAATACATATGCAGAACATTACATAAAAGTAAAATGACAACTATTATGTTAATAAATGAACAAATAATAATAAATTCCCTCCATCCTTTTTTTTTGCCACTTCCGGGGCCGGGTCCTGGGGGCAGCAGTCTCAGGAAAGAACCCAAGACTGGCTTCCCCTCAGACACTTCCTCCAGCCCCTCTGGGGGTATCCGAGGCATTCCCAGGCAAGCCGAAAGACATTGTCCCTCCAGCGTACACTGGGTCTTTCCCTTGGCTTCCTTCCGGTGGGACTTGCTCGGAACATCCCCCTAGGCTTTCAGGAGGCATCCAAAACAGATGCCCGAGCCGTGGAAGAGCAGCAGCTCTACTCCAAGCTCCTCCCGGGTGACAGAGCTGCTCACTCTAAGGGTGTGCCCTGCCACTCTGCTTTTCGGCCACCCAAAGCTCATGACCATAGGTGAGAGTAGGAACGTAGATTGACCGGTAAATTAAGAGCTTTGCTTTTCGGCTTAGCTCCTTCTTTACCACAATGGACTAGTACACTGACCGTATTATTTCAACAGCTCCCCATCTTCACTGTAAACAGTGTTGGTGTGGAACTGCTTCCCCCTCCTGAGGTGCCAGATGGTTCGCCAGAATCTCTTTGAGGCCGCTGGTAGTATTCCTCCATGGTCTCCTCAAACTCTTCCCAGTTTTTGCTTACACAACTGCCTAGACTTTAGCATGCTTGGCCTGTCGGTACCCATCAGCAGCCTCTGGAGTCCCACAAGCCAACCAAACCTGGTAGGACTCCTTCTTCAGCTTGACGGCATCCTTTACTTCCGGTGTCCACCACCGAGTGTGTGGAGTACCTGGCCTTACATCCACAGCTCCTCACGGCGTAGTCAATGAATCACATGGAGAACATGGACCACTCGGTCTCACTCGGATCTGGTCAAAGTTCTTTCGGAGGTGAGAGGACCCCTTGTTTGGACCTGCCAGGTCTGTCCAGCTTTCCCCTCTGCCAGCAGATACAACTCACCACCAGGTGGTAATCAGTTGACATCTCTGCCCCTCTCTTTACCAGAGTAACACTTAGTCTGACCTGTCACTAAGGACCTTTTTGCCTTGGGAGACCCTACCAGGGGCATTTAGCCCCCGAAAACATAGCTCCTTGGATCACTCAGGCACTCAAACCCCTCCACCACGGTAAGGTGGAGGTTCATGGAGAGGTAATAATAAACTCTATAATAATATTTAAAGTAACAAACTGTGTTGCTTATGTCATCTTTTAATATTTCGACAACGGATTGTTCAGCTCTAAATATGCTTGAAAAAATGTAATTAGTTTGCAAACCATGACATACGGGCGTTTTCTGTAAATCGCTGTCACGTGATTCTTAATCGTCATTATTAATATTTTTGATTTTGCTTCAAAAAATGAAACAAGTCAAATATTGCTGATAACTCTTTAATCATGTAACTCTTTTTACAGGAACAACTTATGTGAGGTAGAACATCATGCAGGTCTGTATTTTGGCAAGCTTACTTATATTGTAGTTGCACAGGCTATTTACATACAATACAAGCACTTCAATATACATCAAATCCTAAAGTAAACATTATAGGGAATAATTACAACTGGTCACGTCATGTGTTGTTGTACTGATCCGAAAGTGACTTAGTAATTCTGATCATTTCAGTTGAATGAATCTGGTACTTTGGTCATACTTGTGATCCTCTGATTACTTCAGCTAACACCATGTCCTAACTACACACGACGTGGCACCGCAACACGTGATAACATATGTCTGTTATAACATATATAACAGTATTATATGTTAAAACAAGTTTTTGTCCTAACCATCTGAGACAGCGACACTTTCTATTTATGCAACATCACAGCAAAACAACACCATAAACTGCTATGACAGGTACAGATCATGTGCTTTTTTCAGTGTTAAATGTACCAATATGAGTTTGAATACCATTTTACGTGATTTTCTTGCCATACTAAAGAAATCAGCAGCAGATGGTTCATCTTAGATCTTAAAAATAATATAACTAGCAAATGGTTTGAAAATGAAAGTCAGAACTATGGCTCAGTGCAAACCAACAACACCAGTTACTCATCCTATCTACTATTAATAATGATAAATAGGTTACATATGTATTTATTCTACTACCATTCTGTCGGGAGTGCAGTGGCTGATATTCAAATGACTGCTATTTAAATGTTTCTGTCGTGTCGCGTTTGGTGCAGTTGCGTCACATGTAGTTAGAACACAGTGTAACACTTATAAAGTGACCAAGTGTAAATTCCCTTTAGTTTGTAATAACTCTCATCAAAATGTAAAACTAAATGATCACATATTACTAATTTAAAACATTAATAGAAAAAGTGATGTATCCTTATTTACAAATACAATAGAAAAGTCTGTATAAGATATTTTACTGCTAGCTAAAGACGCCACTAGGAGTGTGAGATGACACTAGGACTGGACAGTTCTGTATGGAAGGCCATTTGAGTCAGAAGTCTTTGAATGAAATGTGTGGCATTTGATCATGTCAGTCTGTCAACAAGCACAACAGCCAATCAAATGGCTGGATTTGAGACTTTGGGCACATTTACACGACACTTTTTTTTAACTAGTAACAGAAAAGTTTTTTTGCGTTACTAGTTGCGTAACAGAATATTCCCCTTATGTTAATATTTGGCTCCTAAAGTTTGCTTTGAAAACTAAATCATAACATTCTACAATTTTGCGTTTTATTTTTCACAAATTACAAAATATTGTTCCATAAATGTTGCAGGGCAGTTGTTTTTAAATAACCTACAATGACCTCTCCTAAAGGGGCGACACGGTGGCTTAGTAGTTAGCACTGCTGCCTCACAGCAAGAAGGTCACTGGTTCAAGTCCCGGCTGGACAGTTGGCATTTCTGTGTGGAGTTTGCATGTTCTCCCCGTGGGTTTCCTCTGGGTTTCTTCCACAGTCCAAAGACATGCGGTTTAGGTGAATAAAATAAACTAAATTGGCCGTAGTGTATGTGTGTGAATGAGTGTGTATGGGTGATTCCCAGTACTGGGTTGCGGCTGGAAGTGCATCCGCTGTGTAAAACATCTGGATAAGTTGGTGGTTCATTCCGCTGTGGCGACCCCTGATGAATAAAGGGACTAAGCTGAAGGAAAATGAATGAATGAATGACTTCCCCTAAAATTCCCCAAAAGTTATCCTAGAACATTAAATAAATAATACAGAAAGTTTCTTTGGTTGTTTTGAGTTTTTTTTTATAATCGTGCACTAACCTTTCGTGAATATAAACTATATTTTTGGAAAATTACATTACTGAAACGAATGTTTTACATCATGCATGACATGTAAATGAGTAAAAAACACATAAAAGTTAGATACATTCAAATTTAGCAAAAAATATGAAACTAGAGTTAAGTAGTGTGAAAAGTAAAACTTTTTATTTTTTCATCTGCACACGTTTCTCCTTTACAGCATAATTTTATAATAATAGTTTTATTTTATTAATATATTTGATAACATTTGAAATTATTCATTGATTTATGTTAATTTCATTTGAGGGCGACATGGTGGCTCAGTGGTTAGCACTGTCGCCTCACAGCAAGAAGGTCGCTGGTTTGAGTCCCGGCTGGGCCAGTTGGCGTTTCTGTGTGGGGTTTGCATGTTCTCCCCGTGTTCGAGTGGGTTTCCTCTGGGTGCTCTGGTTTCCCCCACAGTCCAAAGACATGCGCTTTAGGTGAATTGAATAAACTAAAATTGGCCATAGTGAATGAGTGTGTATGGATGTTTCCCAGAACTGGGTTGCAGCTGGAAGGGCATCTGCTGCGTAAAACATATGCTGGAATAGTTGGCGGTTCATTCCGCTGTGGCAACCACTGGTGAATAAA
Organism: Danio jaintianensis; assembly: GCA_903798115.1. NCBI lineage: Eukaryota > Metazoa > Chordata > Actinopteri > Cypriniformes > Danionidae > Danio > Danio jaintianensis. Next base: position 895,573 of record CAIGQV010019430.1, on the reverse strand, counting down.
GGGACTAAGCCGAAGGAAAATGAACAAATGAATAAATTCATTTGAATGAATTTCCCACAAATATTTCCACATACACCCTAATACTTTTAGTTCTTTTTTTGCAGATACGTGTAAACGGGCATCTTTTGGACAAACATTATAAACAGTTCATTCAGGCAGATTCATTTTCACTCATTAATTTTCCGTCTACTTAGTCCCTTTATTCATCAGGGGTAGCCACAGCGGAATGAATCGCCAACTTATCCAGCATATGTTTTACACAGTGGATGCCCCTCCAGCTGCAACCCAGTACTGGGAAACATCCATACACACTCATTCACACACATACACTACGGCCAATTTAGTTTATTCAATTCACCTAAACCTCACGTCTTTGGATTTGTGGGGGAAACCAGAGCACCCTGAGGAAACCCACGCGAGCACGGGGAGACCATGCAAACTCCACACAGAAATGCCAACTGGCCCAGCAGGGACTCAAACCAGCGACCTTCTTGCTGTGAGGCGTCAGTGCAAACCACTGAGCCACCGTGTCGCCCCTGACAACATTGTCTGTATGTAAATTCTTTTAGATATGAAAAACTTTTACTTTTTGGTCCCTCATTGACAGGGAAACGTAGCCTATATTTGCAATTTGCATATGAGTCATGGTAGATGGGATATTCACAAACTAACATCAGACATGGTGTTTATTCATGAAGAATATCATTAGTGTTTACTGCATGTACATACAGTATGTAAACATAATTAGCCTTCCATAAAAATTGCTGCCTCGATTTGGTCAAACTGTATATGTCTACAGTATTAATAATAAAAAACGTTACCCAGTCTGACTATGTGCGCTCAAAAAAAGAATAATAAAATGTGTTCAATCTAATTGCATGGATTTCTTGTAACGACTTTTGACCCCGATCACCTTCCATAGTTGTAATAATGTAGTTTGCTATTCAATAAGCTCTCTTATAATTATAGATCAAATAAATAAACAAACACAAGTGTAGAAAATGCATTCCTCCTGGCCTATACACCAAAACCATTTAAAAAATGTGTATAATGTACAAGTTTAAAAATCCAGAAAATGAAAAACACATCATAAAAAATCTAAGTATGAAACAAAAAGGTTTACAGAATGTAACAAGTGAACTTTAAACACTATAAGAAGTCATGCAAACTTGTGATAGGAACAGAAAGTGTCAGTCTGTGTCACTTGTGTCAAATTAATAAGTACTGCTACAGTCTGAAGCCTTGTACGTCTTGCGCTGAATTATGTTTCTACTTATATGTTCCTAAGCCTCTAGTTGTCGTCACAGCACAGCATGCAGTGTTTCTGGTTGCTGTGACAACTTCATGTTCTGGCTGCTGCTCTGCTGTCTTAAAAGCACTTTTTTGGAGTATTTTTAGATTCATCACGAATGTTTACAGAGAATTTTAGTGCCTTTTTAAGTGTTCGACTGCTCAGATGTTTGTATTTGTTGGCGGGGAACAAACGTAGCTGGGGTTAGCTGAAACACACGTTAGTATTTCCACACATGCTAGCATAACAAAACTTTACAGTCTTTTACAAGCTGATTTATCAACACTAGATAGGGAAACTAATTCAAAAATGCTCTGAAAATGTAACTATTTATCCAGAATTACATTTCTGGCTGAAATTTTAGAGTTAAACTGAATGAAATCTGCTGTATTTTAACCGCCAGTGTGTTATTTGACCGATTAGATGGTTCTCTAGTGCTTCGCTAACTATTAGAAAACACTAAACAGTTTTCAATTTCAGTTGTGCAGATGCAAAATGTAGTAAATAGGGATGCAAGATGTATCGGCAGCCATATTGATATTGGCTAATAAATGCTAAATGCTAATAAATGCTGTTTAATGTTATTATTTTTGGCCTGATAAAAAAAAAAAAATTAGGCAGATATCTTTAAGTTGCTAAATGGTGTATTGTTTCTGCTGGTTGAACCACTTATTGTGCTTGACTGCAATTTAAAATATATATATTTGAATGATATTTTGATTTTAGTTAATGTTCAGTGACTTTGTTTATGCATTTTTTGAAGCCCCGCTAATCTATACTGTCAAATTTTGGTTTAGTTCCGATTTACACAAAGACAATGGGCTCTTTAGTGGTTCTTTGGGGTATTTGAGGTGCTATTTAGCACTGCTAATGGTTCTTTGGCTTGCAATCATAGGGGAACCAATTTAAGTGCTATGTAGCATCGTTAATGGTTCTTTGGAGTGGTTTAAGGTGCTGTATGTAAGTTTTTGACTCTTCTAAAGTATAAAAATACCGTAATATCTTTGCAGATCATTTTCACATGCTAAGTGAACATGCTTATTTATCTGAAAAACAATAATTCTCCTTTAAAAATTTGGGTTCCATGTGGGAATGTCTGTCTTTGTTTTGGTCTATGTAAAACAATGTGGTCAGTTTATCCAATAATGTTTCAGCACATTGAGTTGCCTTGGTGGAAAACACAGTGTATTTAATTTCAGTCATAAAAGCTCAATGTGTGAGCCTCTGAAATGAGATGCAGATTCATGGGGTGTTTTTTTTAATTCGTAAAAACATATTACAAACGTAAATATTATCAGATCAACTTGTATTGTAGGGCTCGATTGCCAGACAAGCTCACTCCTGTTTGTGTCAATCTGGCAACCTATGTTTTCTGAGTCATTGTTGGGGGCAAGGTAAAAAAAACCTCTCTTTAATATTTTGAATTTGGACTGCAATATAATGTCTTTCTTTTCTTTTTCATTCCTTTAAAACCTGTTTTAACACATTGTAATCTGTTTTTAATCATTTTTATTCTATGTTGTTTTTATTTTCTGGTTTCTTTTATTCTTATGTAAAGCACTTGGAATTACCATTGTGTATGAAATGTGCTATATAAATAGATATACTACAGATGGTTCGTAGTACTTAAAGTGGTTCCCATATTATTACAAGTCAAAGAACCTTTTTTTTTTAGACTCAAATTAATTGTAATTACTCAAACTCAAAGTCAGTTTCCTGATCTAATCAATTTAGTTTATCAAAACCATGAAGACTCAACACAATCTCTTAGCAATTCTTTTAAGTTTGGTGAAATTTTTGGGTAACTACTGCAGTGTCATTTGCATGTTTTCATGCTTTTAGCTCACACACCACAGACACCTACATTTTTCTTTGATCTGTGCTGTTAAATGTTAATTATGTTTAGGGGGCCTTGTGCTTTTTTGCCTGAATTAGATTGATTAAATCCAACAATTTGTCAAAATGTAAAATTGTATTGGGTATTGCATTGAATTGGGTTGTAAACTTTCTACTACAGTTTTTCAGCAAGTGTCCAGCTGATCTTTGGATCTCAGTAGTGTGTTTTGTCTGTAAGGCTATACAAGGCATAGGATCTTCACCATCATGTCTCCACCATTAAATGTGTTGTGAATTGCCACCAGAATCGAGGTCAGTCTTGTTCACATTCTCGTTTCCTCGGCTGGGCGACTCATGTAGTCTTGAATTGCTTGATGTAACGGCAGCCATTTTGTTACAGAGGATTTAATAGCACTGATCCATCTAGAGAAACCGTAGAGAAAAGAATGGTGTCAATTCATCAGAATATTCTTGATATTTCACTCTGTGGCTGTCAGAGATGTAAATTTGACGCTTTATTAGCTACACTTGTTTAACTGCTTGTTAATGCAAATATCAGATCAGCCAATCACATGGGAGCAGGTCAATGGATTCATGCATGTAAACATGATCAAGATGATCTGCTGATCAAGTTGAAATTGTTCAAGCATTAGAATGAGGAAGAAAAGTGTTTACATATTTAATGATAAAAATGCAGTTTGGGACATTTAAAATATATTGAATGTAATACAGAATTTCATAGTACAGTTAAAACATATAATTAAGTACTTTACTTCAGTATGATAGACAAATGTTACTAAAACATAATGATTTTAATTTAAAACATGCATGAAATTATTTAAGTGCACTTCCTTAAGTTCCTGTGGCCATTTATATATTCAATATTACATTATATTATCTGAAAGGGCTGCTTCTTTAAAATGAAGAATGGTTAACTCCATTTTTAGTAATTATGAGATATTGTGTGTTAATGTTTTGTATTGAAGAGTACCATCCCATAAATGACTGATGGAAATTGCTCAAATTTAAGGTCATTTTTGTCAAAAATTGTTTTCATCGTGAGTATTGAAGATTACAATTGTAATATTTTTAATTGCAATATGAAAAATAATATGAAAATATGTTATATGTTGGTTTTTTTTGCAAATGAACTTTTCGAATATACTTCTAACATTTGATGTGCAGTAGAAACTAACCAATAGCTAATTAATATATTAAATGTTGGGCATTTAGTTTAATTTGGTTAATACACTGTTAAAAATGCTGGGTTCCACACAATTCCTTCATGTTGTCCCGACACAAATCGATTAAGTTAAGTTAATAGTTTTTACAAATTTAAGTGGATTGAACATAAAACAATTAAGTTGTCCCCCCAAAAAACGTAAGAATTGTGTTAGTTCAGCTCATATTAAATAAGTAGTTTAAACAAGCAGTAAAAGTAATTTTTTGAGTGTACTTCTCAACTCGAATGAATATGATATGACAAAAGCAATCAAAAAACATATTTTGTGTGCACTTTTGTTAACAGTCGTATTTTGTCCACAATAAACAGCATATAACTTGGAACTGTTTGGTTTATGTTCATTTATTGTGTGGCCTGTGCCTTGTGGACTGTTGATTTAACAAAATAAATGCATTTTTTCTGACAGCCCTCTGAACATGATTCAGAAAATAGATCATTACCGTTTGTTCTCATTTCCATTCTCGGCACAGAGGTAGAAGACTTTAAACTCATCAGACGGAGGCCTGAGCTCAATGGTGGATCTTCTGGACCCCAGAGGCTGATCTCTCACTGTGTATCCATGCAGATAAATTCCTCCTGCAATAACAAAAGAAAAACCATAGCACAACACAGATGAGGAAATTGAAAAATACTTGCATATTATCTATTTAAAAAAATATAGGTATGAAACATAAAATGTTTTAATATAACCTAATCATAACAATCTTCAAATAGAGGCAGTACAATATATGGAAATAACATATTTAATATACAAATTCAAGTTTGTATTTCACACGCATACATATATATATATATATATATATATATATATATATATATATATATCAAAATATGGCTAAAATAGCCATTTAGAAATGAATTATTCAACCATTAGAATTAGATGTACTGTACATATACAGTTAAAGACAACATTTTTAGAGACAACATCTCTTTTCTTATTCAAATATTTTCCAAATTATTTTTAACAGAGCAAATCATTTTGTACTATATTTTTATTCTGTAGAACGTCTTATTTCTTTTAGTTTGGCTCGAATAAATGTTTTTTTTTTTAAATGTAAAATCTGCTAAGGCCAATATTAGCTCCCTTAAGCATCCTTTTTTTATTGACTACGAAACAAAATGCTGTTGTCCAATGACTTGCCTAATTAACCTAGTTAAAGGGGACCTATTATGCCCCTTTTTACAAGACGTAAAATAAGTCTCTGATGTCCCTAGAGCGTGTATGTGAAGTTTCAGTTTAATATACCCTACAAATGATGTTTTATAACTTTTTGAAACTGCCCCTTTTAAGCTTGGATGCTAATAGTGCCATTTTGGTGACTGTCGCTTTAAATTCAAATGAGATTGTGCTCTTTTCAAGAGAAGGTGGAGCTACAAATGTGTCAGCATGGTGGCAGATTCAAAATCAAGACTAACGTCCTATGCTAATGAGGGAGAGATGGTCACTAATGGGCGGGGGTTTTTTTTATGAAGTGTGATTATAAAAATAAAATTTATAAACCTTTTCCACTAGACACTGGTTATATTTACAGACTGTTGCCACACAACTGTGTTTAAACCCCTTGTAAAAGTGATTTTTGCATAATAGGTCCCCTTTAAGTCTTAAAATTAAAAGTATCTTGCTAAATCACTAGTAAAATATTATGTATTGTCATCATGGCAAAGACAAAATAAATTAGTTATTACAACTTTTATGTTTAAAAATGTGTTTAAATATATTAAGTATAATTTTGTAACATGTATCAGATTTCCATGTGGCAGTATATTAATTGTAAACTATTCCAAGATTACATTTCTTAGACATACCTATGGCGGATGTTGAGCGAATGCTGACGTAGAAATAGAGGCATCCGTCTTTCAGCACACAGTAGTACTGCACCCATGAATCTTTGCTTCTGTCCAGCTGGTGGAGCAAACCAAGGCATTCTGGGTTCTTGACCGCCAGCGGGGGCAGATTTGAGTTGTGCCGAGTGACGTCCACCCACACGTGATTCTGCCACGACAAGCACAGACATTAACATGATGAGTATTACCATGACCCTGTTTACACTTGATATTAAATTGTGCTTTCATCAATCCAATCACGATCACAATTTCATCTTTCCTAAAACTTCTTAATTGTAGAGGACTAGTAGTCATATAAGGAATAATTGACCATTGTAGACTATTTTCTAATAATTTAATGGACTGGAGTAAATTATTCTGCTTATACTATTGTTACCACACCTAAAGGTACAGTTTAGATGTCAGGTTTTGGTCCTCAAACCTTGAGTTTCTTACTCATCTCATCCAAAGCCTTCTGTTTTGGTTTGGTTTGATTTTTTACAGTTGTAGGCAGAGAAATGGCTGCAAATTTTCAGTGATATAATGGAACTGGGATGGCACGGTGGCTCAGTGGTTAGCACTATCGCCTCACAGCAAGAAGGTCGCTGGTTCGAGTCTCAGCTAGGCCATATGGCATTTCTGTGTGGAGTTTGCATGCTCTCCCCGTGTTGGCGTGGGTTTCCTCCGGGTGCTCCGGTTTCCCCCACAGTCCAAAGACATGCACTATAAGTGAATTGGGTAAACAAAATTGGCCGTAGTGTATAAGTATGTGTGTGAGTGTGAGAGTGTATGGGTGTTTCCGAGTACTGGGTTGCGGCTGGAAGGGCATCCGCTGCGTAAAACATATGCTGGATTAATTGGTGGTGGCAACCCCTGATAAATAAGGGACTACGCTGAAGGAAAATGAATGAATGAATAATGGAACTGTAATTCAGTCAAGATCTTCCTGGAACTACTTTAGCTGTGTGTTTATTTGAAAATAATGGCACACCTTAGAATTTTCATCAGCCAATCAGAATCAAGCATTCAACAGCCCTGTAGAATAAAGATGTGGTCACACTGCACTTTTCGCCCCAATTAGGGACCGATCACACTGAACGGGCTTTTCCAGTTTGAGAAGCGAGGCGCGTGTACCGCACTGCCTTTTTTCCGTTGACAAGAAAAGAAAAGAAGAAAAGAAGTGCGCTGCACTTTTTATGTTGCCAGGCAACCACTGAATCAGCTGTGTATTGTGTGAGTGCTGCTGTTGATATTGTTAAAATTGTAGTATTTAATAATATTGTGATCTTCACGATTTGTGAAGTCATACAGCTCTGGACAACTCGAAACAGTGACCACTAGTCTCTCCCCCATCTTTAAAAGTCTTCTTAGTCGTCTTGACAACACAAACACTGCTGTCCCCTCAACGGAAACCTACACTTTCATTTGATTGGACAATGAAAAAAGACTTGACTGACATAGCACGATATTTCAGCAAGTTTTTTCAACTCTGAAGCTCAGAGTTGACTTTTTCAACTGCAATGGCAAAAACACGAGGCGCAGCAGGCGATACAAATGCATGCAGGGTGCATAAGCAGCACGTAAAATTAGAAAACCCATCAAAAAAAGCTCTTCCCAATGCAAAAAACGCATTCGTTGTGATCAAGGCCTAACTTCCATACTTACGCATTTGAATGCGCCAGACTGCAAACACAAGCTCACGTGTCAAGTTTCGCATTTTGTTGCCTTCCAAAGGTCACCCTTGGTGAACTCTGACCTGCAAGTTCATATCACATGAATGTGTGAGACCAAAAGAAGATCATCCAGCCAATTTTTTGCAGCAACCATATTTCGCATATTCATATTAATTTAGATCATATCACTTATCTCATGTATGGTGCACTATAAGCATTCCCATGAAAGAGATGCAAAGAAAAAAGACGCATGTTTTTTAGAAATGATGATGTTTTGTAATTGACCACTTGTGATTGGATCATTGAAAACGCACGTTAATACCAGTTAGAAACATAGCCTGTAAACAATCTTAGTCTCTGTCAGTCAATGGTATTCTGTTTAATTCACTGATCCTGTGCATCCACACAGAGCTGTCATATAGAGGACAATTACCTGAGTGATGGGATGAACAGCTCTACCCATAGCCTCCAACCACCTGAGGGGAAAAAAATAGAAAACAAATAGAAATATATTTATAATATATTTTTAATAAATAATATATATTTTTATAAGATGGCTTTTACAGTCCGCATGAAATCAAAATGTATAATGTTTATTTTGCTAGAGCACATTGGTATTGTTTAGGTTAACAATTAATCAGTGCATGTTAATCCACGGGCAGCACGGTGGCGCAGTGGGTAGCACAATCGCCTCACAGCAAGAAGGTCGCTTGTTCGAGCCCCGGCTGGGTCAGTTGGTGTTTCTGTGTGGAGTTTGCATGTTCTCCCCGTGTTTGCGTGGGTTTCCTCGGTGTGCTCCGGTTTCCATCAGAAGTCCAAAGACATGTGGTATAGGTGAATTGGGTAAGCTAAAATTGTCCGTAGTGTATGTATATGTGTGTGAGTGGGTGTGTATGGATGTTTCCCAGTGATGGGTTGCAGCTGGAAGGGCATCCGCTGCGTAGAACATATGCTGGATAAGTTGGCGGTTCATTCTGCTGTGGCGACCCCAGATTAATAAAGGGACTAAGCCGAAAAGAAAATGAATGAATGAATGATGCTTCTGTGTTTGGAGTGGCGGTCCTTCTCTGTTGACTTCAGTTTGACGGATTCAGCCACAATATTCTTAACCCCACCCCTCTTACCATTAGTTTACCATTACCATTAACCATTAGTTTACCACACTGTACAATCCTAAACACTGCATTAATGTTATCATTTGTCTTGTCTAATATACAGTACTTCATCTTGTTTTATTTTCCAGAATGGACTTGTAAAGTATAATAGAGAATGAAACAATCTCTAACTACTACAGTAACTCCAAATGATGCGGTTTTTGCAACACAGGCTCATTGGAAACGTTCTTTAGCCTACATTTTCATGAAACCACAAAAACGTACTTCAACAATCTTTTGACTGCAGTTTCAAGGTCATTCCTTGTCAAATCAACCAAATTTCGAAAAACCTCCCTGGCCCAATTTTTTGATAGACATTTAGAGTGATGAAAGCCAAACTATTAAATGCCACGGATGAATATTTACTGAGTATTCCATTGTTTTGTAGAGCGAGTTTAAAATGCCAATTTAAATGCCAATTTAAAATTACAAGGTGGTACAATTACTTGAATTTTCATCCATGACATTTAAAATATTGGCCTTTATCACTAAACAGTACATCTCAATCTTTCTTATGAATAAATCTTAGCAAAATATACAAATTTGAGCCAGGGACTTCTGGTTGAGTTGTTTAGTTTTTCCAACTCTTCTGTGCTTTAGTTCTGCATGAATTTTTCCACATTAGTGCATTGGTATTGTAAAGTGATATCTCTTCATCTCAAAAAGCACAGCATGTTCTCACCTTTTCATCTCCTGGTTTGATGTAGCACACAAGTAGTAAGCTCTGTTGCCAGAAACAGGGCAGCATCTAAAGACAAAGGGCTTTCCTAAAGTGCTGTCGGCCTCCACCAGCGCGCCCTCCAGACTCATCACAGAAAGGGCTCGACTCTTCCCTTCATCCTGTGCAGGAGAAACAAAGGCTTCATTTCGTATGTCATTGCATTTTCAGAGAAAAAAATGTGTGGAAAAGAGAAAACTGAACATACGCGCTTGTTTCTGTAGTAATAGAGGCAGCAGTCATGTCTGAGCACGAACCACCTCTTTCTCCAGCCCTTCAGGAAACTCGACTGCGTTCGCTTATGCAAGTAACCCCTGCAGGCAGGACGTGGAGTGTTGGGCGTTCGACCAATATCCGAGCCGATGGTGAGAGTTAAAAGGTCTGGGCCTTCATAAATCAAACCAGAAATCAGAAAATGACACAAAATGAGTTCATGAAGGTGTTCAACAACAGTTCAGATTTGTTCAGTTATGTTGTGTTTTAATACTAGAAGAGCCATGATTCCATAATCAAGAGCATGTTTTCAGTCTGGATTCTTTTACTTTTGAAGTAATGTCAATTTCTGGACTACTAAAGGATAAAAATACCATTATGCCAGCAGTTTATGTACTTAAACCAGTGTGAACAATGCTCTTGCCAGTTATTCTACTTTAAAATGTTTATTCTGTGTCAGTTTTTATTTGTCTGTTTGATAATTGTACCCCAATTTACCTAATAGTTTTTGTTTTTAAACTTGACTGTCAGTTGAAGTTGAAGTCATGTAAGATAGCAAACAAAATGGGTCAAAGACTGGAGATTCTGCGCTCAAAAAAACGCTAGGTGTAAAATAACCAAATTTGGGTGTTTCAAAACCTTCAGAAATGCTTAAATTCAATGTAAAATTGCCTAAACAACAACAACAGACCAGATCTTCATGATTACAAATACATGCGCAGCTGTTCAGAGCTGTCTATGATTCAATGGTAAAAAAATGTAAAAGAGGCAACCCACACGAACATGGGGAGAACATGCAAACTCCACACAGAAATGCCAACTGACCCAGCCGGGGCTCGAACCAGCGACCTTCTTGCTGTGAGACGATTGTGCTATGTTACATCTAATGTTGATATTATAATAATGTTTATTTCATTACTTTAATTTTATGTCTGTTACCATGATGGTGTTTAAGCAGTTGTGTGAATGACACTGAAAACCTTCTATTCAGTATATTATTATGTTTCTTTGTGTGTAAAAGCTGTTTGTGTAGAGCTTTGGTTCATCATATGACTTTCTAATCCACACATGCTTATGGTTGTGTTTTTATTTGTGTAACAAAGCAACATGGTGTAGATATTAGTCATTCAAAACATTGCTGCATGACTGAATTAATGAAATGCAGTGATTTAGCATAAAATTTGTACATTTCTTTTTTAAGTTCCTATCGTATTTTTAACAGTAATTTTTTAAATATAGAAATCAGAAAAGATTTTTTACAGTGGGTGTCAAGATGTACAGGTATTTTGGAATGAAAATGTGAACAGTGCTTTTCCAGATATATTACAGAGCATCCTTGCCTGTGTGAATAGCAAGTTTTGAATTTACTGGTATAGTCATTCTGGTAATTTTATGGATATTTACTGGTATTACCATGTGAAAGGGGCTATAGTCTGAAGCTAGAAACCCCTAGTTGAAACCCATCCTAATTTAAAACACTCTGTCTATACTCTAAAAAATGCTGGGCTGTTGTAACCCAATGTTGAGTCAAATAAGGACAAACTCAACCTTAACAAGTATAATTTAAATTGAACTGAAAAAAATTAACCAACACTGGGTTTGTTCATATTTGACCCAACATTGAGTTATGGCAACCCAGCATTTTTTAGAGCATAGACTGCTCAAAATCTCCAGAGTGTCTCTGATTTCAGCATCATCTAATATAATAATATAGAGTATTTTGGCCTTAAGACATAATAACAAAGCTCTCTTTACAATCCCAAGCTACAAAAAATGTTTAACTGTGCATGAGGGTCCAGATATACCACTAGAGTTGAACAATGAACCTTGTCTATGAGAAAACCGAGAGCTAATGTTGTCTGAGAGTGTCCACCTACCTTGCCGTGCAAGATCAGCTGCTTCTGAGTGTGGTACACTGGTGACATCTGTGCCGTTTACTGCCTGCACAAAATCTCCAACCTGCAGCCCTGCTTCCTCTGCTGGTCCATCTGAAGCAGAGCACACCAACATCTGTATCCTACTACATTTGTGATCTCAATGTTTTGAACAAAACAGTTCATGACATGAACATATCTTCATATAGACCAATGGTCTCAAACTCCAGGGCCACAGCTCTGCAGATTTTAGCTCCAACCACCTCCAACTCACACTTGCTTAATAGTCTCTAGTAGTCTTGAACACCTTAATTAGTTGGATCAGCTGTGTTTGATTAGGGTTGGAGCAAAACTGTGTAGAGCTGCGGCCCTCCAGGAATCGAGTTTGAGACCTATGATATAGACTCAAGACTAAAAGGTCTGTCTTTAGTCTCAGGTTGATATGGGTTTTAGACATAAATATGAGTAATGTTATTACAGAGGGAATGTTAATGGATTAAAAATCTGAATGATGCTTTTAGCATTAAATAATTTGGTGAAATAGAAATGGATGAGATCTAAAACTAGGAACAACAAATTGTTTACTCTCATGCTAAAAGTAACTCCTTTACCCAGGACAGCTTAGAAGTCATCCTGAGGATTCTATAGGTCACAATATACTTGAAGCGACCCTACACTTAGGAAATCCTTATGAAACAGGGGTCATCTAATAGAAACAAATAGTAATACTGTGTCCTTACAACTTGTGATGTGACAAGATTCCAGCAACAAACTATTTCGCTGTCCAAACCAGACGTGAAACGACTGAAACATTTAAATACCACAGACATTCAGAGGTGCAGCAAAGTGTGCTCCGCTCCCAGTGAAATGGACAGGTTTAATATCTAATTATTAAATATATAAAACCGCATTAACCTCACTCCCTTAGCCCCAACAGCTTCAACACTGACTAATGTTTTGTTTCAAGTCCTTTTTGAGGCAGAATAAATAGATCCAGGAGGTTTGTGTTGGTGCCGTGACTCGGGTGAGAATGAGGTTTAGGTAGTGTTGCCAAGTCTGCGGTTTTCCTGTGCAATTGTGCTACTTTTGATCATACTTTTGAAAGAAAATGTGTTTAATGCATTCAGTGATGTAAAATATTCATTTTTATATATGAAAATGGCAAATTTTGAGTTTAGGGATCCATTCACACTCATTCACACACACACTCATACACTACGGACAATTTAGCCTTCCCAATTCACCTATATCGCATGTCTTTGGACTTGTGGGAGAAACCGGAGCAGCCGGAGGAAACCCACGCGAACACAGGGAGAACATGCAAACTCCACACAGAAATGCCAACTGACCCAGCCGAGGCTCAAACCAGCGACCTTCTTGCTGTGAGGCGATCGTGCTACCCACTGCGCCACCATGATGCCCCATTGAGATACTTTCGTAGTGAAAATCTGGCAACCCTGGGTTTAGGCTTTGAGTATAATAGGGGCCATCTAGTTGAAGCTGGGCAAGTAAACATTACTTTGCTGGCCTTACGAGGCTCATAAGTGACTGATGGCAGATGCTGCAATATTTATTTCGAATTCCTCTCTGTACAGTGAGTGAAACCAGAGGTTATATTGGTGCCTTCTACTGAATGGGAGTAAGGTTCAGGATGGTGAGTGTAAAGGCCAGCTAGTAGGAGCTGTGTGAGTAAAAAAACTCATATCCTTGGCTTCAATAGGTGCAAAACTCCATGCTAGAGATTTTGGTTAGAATCCCACTCAGAGCAGGTCAAGCAGATGCATAGGGGTTAAATTGGTGCCGTGACCCATATGTATAAACATTGTAAAAAAAAGCAAGAATGAAGCTCACATATAACCCTCAGTAAATCTCTAATTGCTTTTACACATAATTGCTTTTGTGCATTAGATTTTAGATACATAATCTTAAGGACTTACTTGTATCAACCTCAGTAACCACTATGGGTTTGGAGAACTGAATTCTGAAGCCCCAGGGATACTCGCCCACACCTTTGCAGATTTTTACTGTCCGCTCACGAACTGAAATATATAAAGCAATGCATGTTTAAACACTGCAAATCATAAATAGCCAGTTCTAGCCTATTTTTATATTAGACTGCTAAGGACTCACTTGCTGCTGGTCGAGCACAGCTTCTGAGGCAGTGTGGACTGTCATTCTGGGTGACGTCAGCCCCATGGTATATCCATGAAACTGAGTGGAATGTTTCAGTGTAAAATCCTCTGTCCTCAATATCTCGCATTGACATGTCCACTGAACGAGTGTCCTCAGAGTTCATTGTGTCTTAATGATGAAACAAACAGAAAACAATATTAAAAACAGAGTTAAAATATATATATTTTTTAAATATTGTAATATTTTTAAGCTACAGCATTTTTGATTTTTCAGCTACAGTTGTACTGCATGTTAAGACTTTGAACTTTCAGCAGCAGAGCAGCGAATGTACTTTAATTGAGTGTACTTTATGTATTTATTGTGGATTAATTTAAATGGAATTTAAAGATTCTGTTATTAATTACTCAGCCTCATGCTGTTTCTAATCCCTGAGACCTTCGCTTATCATTGGAGATTTCAGAAGAAGTCCTCATCCTCCATAGGTAGCAATGGTACCAAGATGTTCAAAGTCCAGAAAAGGAACCAAAAACATTGTCAAAACATTCCATGTGACTTCAGTAGATCAACTGTAATCATACAAAGCTCTGTGAATATTTTTTTATGCCAAAAAATGTAAAAAAATAAGTTTGTTCACCAATTTTTTCTTGCATCAGTTAAGGGTTTGCATTTACAGTATGGGCAATACAATATTTGCGTGTTGCGATGTTGACTCTAATGGCATTTATATCTTACTGCCGGTAGTAAATGTGCACTCTGATCTGATGTAGAAGAGAAGAAACAGGCAAACAAAGTTATATTTACAGTTTTTTTGCTGCACATGGAGCTTTGTGTGATTACAGCCGAATCATTGAAGTCACATGGAAGGTTTTAACAATGTTTTTGTTTTGTCTGTCTATGTAGGATGAAGGAGCTATTGAATTTCATCTAAAATATCTTAATTTGTGTTCCGATGATGAATGAATGTCTCAGGTGGATTGAAATGGCATGAGGTGTGAGTAATTAATGACAGAATTTTCATTTTTGGGTGAACTAATCCTTTAATGAGTATACATGTAAGTGATTACCCGATTCCTCTGTGATATTGCTAGTTATTGAACTTCCTCCTGCAGAACTACGCTGTTTGCTCTCCTTGAAGAGTTTACGTCTTTTTGCCCAGTGGTCTGAATGATCCTCTGAATCTTTATGAATGGAATCTGTAGGAGGCTTTAGGTGCTCTTTGACCTCTAATGTATCTACAGTGTGACAAAGTAAAGAAAGATGAATATGCTTGATTAATACAACACTGTAAAGCCGATGCCAACAAAACACTTTTACAATAGTGGTTTTCACTTGGTTTTAAGTTTTAGGACCAATATCTGACTGTTACATTTATTATAATTGTTTTGCTTTTACATTTATAACATTTTAAATGTATGTTTCAATACTTAAATATCCTTTATTTTGATAACTACTTGTTGTTATAACTACTTGTTTGTTGTGTGTCTATTTTGTTATTAAGAGAAAAGCATGCAGCACATATTTACATATTCATCTAAAACTCACTCTCATGCTTGGTACACTCTAATAAGATTTTCTAAATGTTAGAGACCACAAGCATGAGGACAAAAAATCCTTGATTTCAGTGTTATGCTTGTATAGTGTGTGGTGTGACAAAGACATCACAATACACACACAAGATTTTCAACCATCTCTACAATGAATTTTTCCATTTCTTTTCTTACCAAAGAAATAAAATGAACTTTGCTGTGAGTATATCTGGACATTAGATCATGCTTGGTATCTTTGTTTGAGCCAAAGCAATAAGTTGCAGGCTGCAAATCAGTTAACGTCCACCAGTGCCACTAATAACAAGGATTTGGGAATTCTGCCTATAATTTAAACAAAGCCTATTTTCATGATTTCACACCAGTTTGTGGACAGATATGTTATAAAATAAAATAAACTGATGCCCCCCCCTAGGGGTATACTAGCACTAGCAATGCACTATAATATCTTAAATGGAAAATGACTTTAGTTTTAATTTCTCTTTTTAACAGGACAGATCTTGTTTGGTTGTGACCAACCAGTGACTCTATCTCTAATCCCAAACCTAACCTTAACCTTAACCCTTAACCTTAACTTCTAAGCCCTTAACCTCAATCCCTTACCACCTTTAAGAAAGTATCATACATTTCAGTACTTACTTTTTGAGGCATTTGGCCGTTCAGACAAATCATTTTTATATACGTTCGGTGTTCTACAGACATCTCTGCTTATTTTATCCAGGGTTGCATTTGGCAGCTGAGAGGACATATTCATCTGTACAGTTGTTGTTTTTGGTGCTTGGGATGAATCCTGGAGCTCTTCTACCACTTCTCTAATGCTGCCGAGGTCATCTACTTGAGATCCAGTTGGAGACTCACTCACTGGGCTCAAAGCATCAGACGAAACATCCCCATTGAGTGAGAAGACGTAGTTGCCTTGTAGAAATCTCTGCTCATTATCCCCAGTGATTATTGTCATCACTGATGCTCTTCGCATTGAGCCATCAGTCTCATCTTCCTCAAATCTGTTGGGGTTCAGGCTGTAGTGTATTCCTTCATTGATTTTTTCTTCAGAGTTGCTCAGTGAAGGTGGGATGACATGAATAAGAAGCTCTCTTTGATGACTGTCCATGGTGTTGCCTGCAGAAATGGTCTCTTCCAGCTCCACCATCTCCTCATCAAATCCACTCTCACTGACTTCATTCAGTTCAGCTTGTCCCCCCGAGGTGCTGTCTAGATCAGCAAACATCATACCAACGTCAGTTTCTGAACTGGGTTCCACCATCTCGTCTAACTGATCTTGCTCATGATACTGTTCACCTCTAAAGAAGACTTCTTCTGGACTCTCATCTGACCTGGACGGATAAAATGGGTTTTTGATTGTGCTATAAGCCCTATATTTTGGACCAAAAGAGTCCGGACCGGTTGTAGAGCTTGAGCTTGGCCTGTAGCTACTGCTACTGGAAGATTTGCGACTCCCAACTGGACGAAGTCTTTCATCTTCTGCAAAGAACCTGCCCATCTTCTCTGCTTGACAGGGAAGCGACTGCATAAAGAACGAAGACAGCGTGCCAGAAGAAAAAGACTCTCTGTATGAGGGAATGCTGTCTCTGGCTTGGCTCATAAGATACGATACTCCTGGGAAAGTCTTTCGTCTTTTGGGAGGTATGTCCATGTAGCCTGCAGGATGTGTTTGGGTTTCTAGGATGGCAATGCTGTTGTTGCGCAAGCGCGTCTTCCTTTCATGATTGTTGATGAAGTTTTTAGTGAAAGATGATCTGTTTATTGAAACTCTGGGACTCATGAATAAATGTTCCTGAGGACTTGCATCAGATTGTCCTTCACAGTACCTTGGCTCATTATTCTCATCCAGTGTATTCTGGCGTATAAGCTCTTTGCATAAGGTGACCTCAGATGCTGTGTGTGTGCAATTAATGTTGTCTTGATTGTTGAATTTTTCTCTGGGACTGATCTGACACGACGCAACATTTTCTGCAAGAACATCCATTGCACAACTGTTCCCATCAGCAAATTCTTCAGGCGGAGGGATATCCCATAATACCTCATTACTGAGGCTGGTGGGCAGTGATGGCTGTTTCTGACGTTGCCATAAATCAGAGAGCGATGAACATCGGGAAGATCCATCAACCAGTGTGAAATCAGTGTCAGTTTGGCCACCCCAATGAAAGTTATTTTTACAGCAGCTTTTACGGCAAGCCACTTCTTCAGGATCATCCCATGAGCTCTGGCTCTTGGAAGCACATGACGACTCCGCATTTAGCTCTGCAATGCTAATCTTATAGCTGACATTTTGCTGGTAATGTGCTCCATGTTGAGTCCATGAGTAGACTTGGGGATTTTTGCGATTCTGATGTTTCTCCATTCGGCTTGTAAAATGAGTCTCTTCTCCTCTGTCGTTTTGAAGGGTAATGGTTGTCTTGAAGTTTGAATCCTCTGACGTCACTACTTCACTGATCTCAAGCCTCATGTTTGGGCCCATGCACTTGACCTCAGTGGTTGTAACAGCTATTACACTGCTAACTGTTCCTCCTAGAGGAGCCTCATGGCACCGTTCAAACACAACTCTGGGAGAAGTTAGTCCAAAATTATCGAAGGTCAGTGAATGAGTTATTTTCAACCCCGGATCTCTGCTCACTGATTCTGAGATTGGCATTTGCCCGTCCCTCATCTGTTTGTCTTCGAAGAAATCTTCATTACTTGTGGATCCGTTTTCTTTCTCCATGTTTGAAGCCTCTGTCTCTTTCTCATCTTCAGACTCTGACAGTATATGTTCTTTACAGAAAGAGTCCGTTTCTCCCTTCTCTGCAAAATCCTCCCCATGAACCACAGCGTCCATCACAGTGTGCCTTTGAAAATTATATGGAGAGATGCATTCTGTATGAAAAAAAAAAAGAGGTTTAGATGCATTAGATGCATATCTTATTACGTTTCTTTTTGTTGTAATAGAATCATCAGTTTTAAAGGAAAAAGGTAACATTTCAAATTTATTTTAGTAATTTAGTAAGAGGGGCGAAACGGTGGCTCAGTGGTTAGCACTGTCGCCTCACAGCAAGAAGGTCGCTGGTTCGAGTCCCGGCTGGATCAGTTGTCATTTTTTCTGTGTGGAGTTTCCATGTTCGCGAGGGTTTCCTCCGGGTGCTCCGGTTTCCCCCACAGTCCAAAGACATGCAGTATAGGTGAATTGAATAAACTAAATTGGCCGTAGTGTATGTGTGTGAATGAGTGTGTATGGATGTTTCCCAGTACTGGGTTGCAGCTGGAAGGGCATCCGCTGTGTAAAACATGCTGGATAAGTTGGCGGTTCATACCACTGTGGCGACCCCAGATGAATAAAGGCACTAAACCGAAGGAAAATGAACGAATTAATGATTTAGTAAGAATTTGCACACTATGACAATTTTACTATTTACTGCTATATACTCAGACCACTTTAGAATCATGTCAGGTCTCATATCACCGACCACCATGTGCAGCACAGACTGAGTATAGCTGCGTTCCACTCCACTTTTAGACATGTAAACTCACAAACTTCCCTAAGCACTTCCCCTTGGGGAAACCCCCAACTCCATTTTAAAGTGTGTTCCTCTTCACCAAGTGATTATGGGAAGCTTACATGGACATACTCTCCTTGACCCCTTGATTTTGACAGAAGGAGCGAGTCTGCTTCATATATCAGCACCAATTTGCAATTGTGACGTCACAACAGTGTAGTTCCCAAGTGCTCAAATGAAAATTCAGTGCATCCCTAAAAATATGACACTAAGACTACCAGTTGGGGGCAACAAGTGATTCCCTTAATTTGAAAATGACTTGATATCTCACAAATTGTTCAAACCAAATGATTCCTTTATACTGTAAGCTAAGCAAGTGACTGAGTTTAGGGCATTCCATTTAAACCCAATCATATGTTCCACCAGTAGTGGACACTTGTGAAACTGACATGGGCATACTTGTGTAACGTAATCAATTACGTACATCCAATATGTACGATCACCACACACCACCCAACTAAGGGATAGTTCACCCAATAATGAAAATGCACTCACTATTTACTCAAACTCAAGTGGTTTAGCTCAAGAGTTTCTTTCTTCTGTTGAACACAAAAGAGAAAATAAAATAAAAAATGTTGGTAATCTGTTGACATTGACCTCCATAGTAGGAAAACAATCTACCATGGTAGTCAATGGGTACTGGTTTCCAAAATTCTTTAAAATATATTCCTTTGTGTTCAACAGAATAAAGAAACTCAACGTGTTTAGAGTAAGTGAAGGGTAAATAAATGATGGCAACATTTAAATTTTTGTGAACTATCCCTTTAAGTTTGACATAATGTTGCACAGTTTCTGGTTCCAAACCCTAAAGCGATCAACAAACTAATTTAAATTCACCAAGTGCTGTACGTCAGATAATGATTCACCTTTTATAAATCATTCATATATTGGTGTCTGGGATGCAGCAAGTCCAGATATTGAAGTAAATTTTGACTTTGACTATTTAGTGTCCACAAGTGGAAATTTGTGTTTGGCTTCACCAATCAATTACATTCGACATCATCACATATATCACATAAATGGAAACAAGTCACACAAATACATTCAACATCATCACACAAATCACATTAAAAGAAAAGTAACACAATCAACCCTACTCATACTCAAAGCCCAGTATTTTAAATTCTAACAACAGTTGGCGCAAATGACATTTGATACACATTTTTCCTTTTTAGGTCACCTAAAATGTCTTTTGATGGCAAAAGCTGAAACTTAATATTCAAGGGATGAGAAAAATCTTCAGTAAGGACATGCTCTCTACATAAATTTAATTAAGTTGTTTTTGTGGTCTAACTTCAGTTGCAATAGCAACTTTAACTATGATTTAATATGTGATGTAAGTAAATAGTGGTCAAAAATGGCTATTGCAATAAAGTTTAATCAATTCAAATAGAGTAGAGTAGAGACTTGGACTGGGAAACAAAACAGTATTTAACATGTCACAACTTAACAAGCAGATAGGAGGTGAGGACAGGTGAGTGACAGAGACAAGTCAATGGATAGGGATTACTAGTAGGACACGACTGAAAACAACATATGGATGGAATTTGGCTAGGACACCGGGGTTACACTCTTTGACAAGAAGGATCAGAGAGTCAGAAACTAGCTTTAACATTCAAAAGATGGTGCTTTTTAGGGCCAGTTTACACCTCACAGATAGATGAAGGCAAATGCATGTCACATTCTTGACATACAGAGTTTTTATGATCAATTTAGCATGCTGAAATCGCAAAAATGAGCTCCAAAAGACACCAAAGTTTAACAGAGAAATCCCACAGGACTCAAGGTGTCTTTTGCACAGTGTGAATTTGGCTTCACAGATCAATGGGGACCTCACTATATTGGGGTATTAGGACCCACACTCAGAAAGGGCCCATTCACACAGAATGTGTCTTCGCGTCTAACACACGTACATCTGCAAGACATATTTTTCAAGTGCATTTGGTCTGGAAAGCATCTGCTGTGTACATCGTTCTTATTAACGTCTTTAAAAGGTTCTGCTGTAAACATTCTAAATTACAAACATCTAAAAGACATAATCTGGTAACACTTTATTTTAATGGTCCCTATCGCACATTTTGTTGACTAAAAGTTGCATTGCAACTACATGCCAATTACTTCTCATTTGAGTATTAGTAGACTGTCTGTATAATATCTATTGATACTGCTCCTTCAACAGACATTTAGCTGACAATAAGAAACTTTGCAAGTACATGTCAACTTACACTAACCCTAACCCCAACCCTAACCCCAACCTAACAGTCTATTTATAATCTTTAAAGAATTAGTTGGCATGTAGATGAAATGTAACTTAAATTCAACAAAACTTGTTAAAGGGACCATCAAAATAAAGTGATACCCATAATCTAAACATCAGTTTAATGTCTAACAGGAGATATGTAATATACATAGTTTATTAGCAGACGCTTCTGCTAATAGATCTTCTAGATGTAAACACAAACATCCAATAGTCATCTCTTCTTTGTGGTTTCTGTGTGAATAGTCCCTAAACATTTCACTAACAGCTTCCACAGATCTTCTGTCACTTTCAATAAAAACACATAATTTCCGCTAGGGTTTGGAAGGGTGGTTTTAAAATGAATTTAACCACAGATGACAAAGTACACACTTAAAATTTTTTATTTGTAGCATATTATGTTACCTATATGTATTTACTAAATCTAAATACTAATACTAAGGAAAGTATCACAAAGCACAATACTTGGCTCTGGATTTTATGTTTAACATCATCAGTTTTCCCCAAACATTTTTGTAAAATGCAGAACGTTTTTTTTTTTTTAAAGGATAGAAAAGTATATTAGAGAATTAGATTTTACACATCATCCTGTTCATACGTTTACACCCCCTGCTATTGTGTTTCCTTCTTGAGCATCAATAAAGGTTTCCAGTTTTTCAAAACAATTGTGTTTTAGTCCCTCAAATGTTCTTGAATGTGAAAAGATGTCAAAATCACAGAATATACAGAAGATGCTGGAAAACAGCAAACAGAATTCCCAGCTAATGGGGAATGTTTTAGAACATTAATACAATGTGGATGGAATGTATTAGATAACGTTCTGAAAACATTAAATAACATGGGACTGAAACATTATGAAAATATTCTTACTAATGTTATTATAACAAAAAGAATTACGCTAATACATCATAAAAATAGGATGTTTTGAATGTACTAAGAACATTAAAAAAATAACTATCATAAATGTTAACCAATTTAGAACCTGAAATTGTTAGCTGGGTTAACTGATCAGGACAAATAACAAGGGACTCCTGAACAACTATTCCTAAACATTAAAACATGGATCATCCTGGTTACGTCAGACAATAAAAATTAATGTTAAATTTTGAACCAGTAAATTCAATCATTTTTTTATTGGCTTGAGGAATCTAAGTAAACATTAGTTTTGTAGTGGGACAACAAAAACAACATGAAATTTTATGATCCCTCATATTTGAAACGACTAAAATTGTATATATTCAGCAAGGGGTGTGCAAACTTATGAGCGCAACTTTACCTTAGAATCTTCAAAGTGTCATTACATTAAATTAAGCAGCAATTGCATTTTATATTAATGTCTAAACAAATTAATAATATTAAAAATCAAATGATCATTTTGGAGATGTGAAATACTCTTATTACTTATAACTGTTATTTGCTTCATTTTCTGTAATGAAGCACATTGTGGGCCGGTGTGTGTGTAAATCGGACTCTCGTGTCTGGGTTGTGCATCAGGCGTGGGTTAAGCGTGACTCAGACAGAGTTTAGCGGATTATCCTGCACACGTGGACCAGCAGACACATTTAGATCCACACTCACGTTTACTGCTGCTGGAGCTCTTCCTCCTGCGGCTGTTCCTCCTCTTCCTCCGGCTCATTCTGCTGTACGCCGGCACATCTACACTCCTGTAAAACATTTACATTTAGTTATTTAGCAGACGCGACTGTCCAAAGCCACTTACAATTGAGGAGGCATTCAGTGATTCATCAAGAAGAGGCAATACACACGAGAAGTGCTAATTATACACAGGAACTGTTTGTGCTCATACTAGAGAATTAAGTGCTAGAGATAGGTGGGGGGTTGTTTTTTTTTAGACAGAGAGAAGAGTGTTTCTACGGGTGGTTTGTCAAGCCCACTCACCCGCACACTTCATAAATGTTCACAATGTCTGTTTTTTTTGAGATATGGAGTGATTGTAGGAAAGTGTCTGGTACGAATGTGCAAAACTGGTGCAAGTGTCAGAGAGATGATAGAGTGTGTTTTCTACAGGTGGTTTGCCAAGCCCACTCACCCGTGTGAGGCACACTCGGAAATATACAATGTTTTGAGGTTGTCGACACATCGCAACATCACCTCATTTCACCAGATTTACACACGTGAAAAAATAAATACTATAGTGTTTTTAAAGTGTATTATACTGTATATGTTATAGTATTTACAACACGATTAACGAATGCTATAGCATACTGTAATAAATACTGCTGTATACTTATATACATATAGTTTTTACTAGAGTATATTTTAGTATAATATACCTTATAGTTGTAGAAAATGTAGTACAGTATTGGGTTGTTTATATTACTATGGTTTATACCATATTTCAGCAACAGATTAATTCAAATACTTTACTATAGTATGTTTTCAAAACACAACAGTATTTACTATACTGTAAGTTACTACAGTATTTTTTTGTTTTGTTTGAGTGCTATTGATAATGTGTAAATAAACATTTGTTCACTGTGATTTTTTGTTTATTCATAAAGCTATGGAGTACTCCAGTGAAACACACTTGAAGCGTATTGGTTGTGGTTATTTTAAATGACCATGTTTTTAAGTAATGTCAAAGTCTTTGGTGACATTAATGGGCAATAAAGAAAAGGAGGTTTTCAAGGATGGTAACGAATACAGAAATTCAAAAATGACATTGGCATCTCTTGCTCTTTCTGTGAGGCTTCTTCTGAGTCTGTTGCTCCCTTATTTTGGGAATGTCTCTTTGTTAACTCTTTCTGGTCTGATGTGAATACTCTAATTGTCCAAAAGGTTTGTGGTGATTTTTCTTTAAGCTATAGACATATTATTTTGGGGTTTTACATTAAAGAAAAACAATTCCTTAATGGTAATTAACTTTAATTATTTTTTAAAGTTTAATTAACTTTAATTAAAGTTTTTGTATAAACCTAATACTATTTATTGGAAAGATTTTTTTATACATAAATGTAAATATACTAAATGTAAACCATATTTTGTAGAATTGGATCTGTACTTGAATACCATTTCAGAGTCTCATAACAAGAAAGCAATCAAAACTTCTAAAACATGTGCTTTATTTAATATTCTGCATTAATTTGTGTTATTTTTTCTTGTGCCCTCTCTCTCCTTTTTTTAATTTTTTTTTATTGTCTTTTTTTCTTTCTCACTTTCTTTTTCTTAGCCATACCATAATACTTCTTTAAGATTTGTCATTTTCTTTTTGTGCAAAAAGTTATATTTGCATTGTTTGTATTATACTTATTCTTCTGTATTTTCATTGTGATTGCCAGTTATTGCAATAAAAATAAAAAATAAACGATGGTAACGAAGTTTTAATTTTATCTCCTTACATCTGTCCCTTTCTTTTCAACTGAATACTTTACCACAATATACAGATGACACTTACTTAAATATCATCCAGTGTAATGGTAGTTTATATACTAAAAAGAATCATCTAAAGACATTAAAATACGCAGCCCCAAAATACTCATTAATTGTCATTTTTTATTTTCATACTTTGCTACTATCCTTCAAACCTCTAGATTTTACCTATTTGTCAGGAAGACGTTGATCTTTTAATCAGTTCGAATATAATAACATTTAGTATGATCATTTATAATTTTTTATATAAGTCAGTATAAGTATGTTGTTTTGATGTATTTTTACAGAATTGTATCTGTTTCACTAAATGAGAATACAGCAGTATTTCACCCACATTTTGACATTAAAGTACACTTGCCTTTAATATCCTTTTTTAGGTATATACAATATGTATGTACATTTAATTTGATCAAAGTTGGACATTTTTTACCCATTAACAATTTTTTAAGCACAGTTTTACCTTAGTTCATTTGCATAAATTCTTAAACAGCAAAATAATTCAATTGCAATTTATATAAAAAAGACACTATAGTAATTTATAGAAGATACTATGAACAAATGACAAAATATGTTTTCTAACTATAGGGGGTATTATACTACAATTCACCAGAGTTTATTTACTGTAGTAAAAACTGAAGTATACTATCAGTTCACTATAGTTCATATGACAGTATGTTGTAGCATTTATTCACATAGTGTTGTAAATATAAATATGATACATGTAAATATATAAGTATAATACACTTTGCT
>CAIGQV010019430.1:842151-865122 GCA_903798115.1 Danio jaintianensis | reverse complement strand
GTGTGTGTTCACTAACTGTGTGTGTGCGCTTGGATGGGTTAAATGCAGAGCACAAATTCCAAGTATGGGACACCATACTTGGCCACACTACACTTCACCCTCCGTGGGTCTGGAGGTTTTGGTTCAGGAGGTACTGGTGGTTCACCGAACCCCAGTGAGTCAGGAGGCTTTGATTTAGGAGGTACTGGCGGTTCACCAAACCCCAGCGGATCAGGAGGCTTTGGTTCAGGACGTACTGGCGGTTCACCGAACCCCAGCGGATCAGGAGGCTTTGGTTCAGGACATACTGGCGGTTCACCGAACCAGTGAGTCAGGAGGCTTTGATTCAGGAGGTACTGGCGGTTCACCGAACCCCAGCGGATCAGAAGGCTTTGGTTCAGGAGGTACTGGCGGTTCACCGAACCCCAGCGGATCAGGAGGCTTTGATTCAGGAAACTCTGGCAGTTCATCGAACTCCAGCGGCACTAAGGAATCACAAGCCTCAAACAGTCTTTCGTGGGACTCAAGTGGCACCTCCGGCTTTTTGTGGGACTCAGACGGCTGCTCTGGCAGCACTGGGGAGTCACACGGCTCTGCCATCCCTTCATGGGGCTCAAATGGCACCTCCGGCCTTTCGTGGGACTCAGGGGACTGCTCTGGCAGCACTGGGGAGTCACACGGCTCTGCCAGCCCTTCATGGGACTCAAAAAAACTGGTCGTGAACTTGACTGTCGAGGATAGGCGCAGAGCTTAAGGTTGGCTTTCCTCCTTTTGCTCTCCTGATGTTCCTCCTCCTCCACAACTGAGATAGCGAAGGGAGAACCCGACAAAAAAAGTTCAAACTCCATGTATAGATATAGACCCCAGTCCTCCTCAAATGTTGGCATTCTTGAGCGAACTGGCTCTGAAAGGCCTCCTTGAAAAAACATCAACAGTAGGTCATCGTAGCTGCTTCTCGGCGCCAAGTTCAAAAACTCCGTAATGGATCGCTCAACAGAGCAATCATCCTGCCGGAGTCTGATGATCTCATCATCTGCTGGATCCATATCTGGCTCTGTCGTTCTGTCACGTGACTGGGAGGTATTGCAGACGGGACAAGATGGGTAGGTTCCAAGTGCATTTAATTGTGAGTCATCTTACAAAAACAGGACACGGTGAAAAACAAAGTAACAAAATAACAAATAACAAAACAATAAACTAAGACCGGGACTAAAACATAACATGACATGAGCAAAAACCATACCATCAAAACCAATGGAAACAAGAAGACATATAACAACAGAGCAAAGACAAAACGGGTGCAGGGTATATTTATAGTCCAAACAAATCTGAAGTGAACTGGTTGCAGCTGTGGAAGTGATCAGTGTAAGTGGAGACCGGGTGTGTGTGACGGAATGCTGGGAAATGTAGTTCGTATGATGTATAGTTCACCAGCGATCTCAAAAGTCCCTGATCGCTGGTGATCATGACACAGTGTTGAGTGCAATAATAACAAAAAGAGTGAATCAATAATAAAATCATTATACTATAAATTAAAACAATTTTACAAATAGTTTTTGAATAATAATTTTGAATACATTAAAGTTCATTCATTCATTCATTTTCTTTTCGGCTTAATCCCTTTATTAATCTGGGGTCGCCACAGCGGAATAAACCGCCAACTTATCCAGCACAAGTTTTTACGCAGCGGATGCCCTTCCAGCTGCAACCCATCACTGGGAAACATCTATACACACACATACACTACGGACAATTTAGCTTACCCAATTCACCTATGGCGCATGTCTTTGGACTGTGGGGGAAAGTGGAGCACCCGGAGGAAACCCACACGAATACGGGGAGAACATGCACACAGAAATGCCAGCTGACCCAGCTGGGGCTTGAACTAGCGACCTTCTTGCTGCGAGGCGACAGCGCTACCCACTTTATTTTGTTTTGTGACCAGTGAGTTTCCATATACATTGTGGAGTGCAATAAACAACAAAAAGAGCAAATCAATATTAAAAATAAATACCTAACAAATTAGAATATGTTTTTTTTAATATAATTTTTGAACAATAATTTTGAATAAGTTAAATCTTTAGAATTATTTTTTTTATTAGATTTTTTTTGTTTTGTTTTGTGACCAGTGAGTTTCCACATACAGTTTTGAGTGCAATAAAAACAAAAAAGTAAATCAATAATAAAATCATTACCCAATAAATTAAAATTAGTTTACAAATACTTTTTGATTAATAATTTTGAATACATTAAACCATTTATATTTATTTAATTTTATTATTCTTTGCTTTGTTTTGTTATTTTGTGATCAGTGCTTTTCAATATAAGCATGGTGAGCAATAAACAACAACAATAATAATAAATAATATATAAATATATAGAAAATCATTTTGTAAATCATTTTTGAACAATCATTTTATAATGAACAGTAAAATAAAGTTAAATCTTGAGATTTTTTATTTGATTAGATTTTTTGTTGATTTAGTTAATTAATTCATTATAATTATTTTATTTTATTATTATTATTATTTTATTCAATATATATTTTTTATTTTACCTATAATTTCCATATACATTATGGAGATCTAAGTGCAATAAAAAATGTCAATGTAAAAACAAAATGAGTGAATCGATTATCAAATAAAAAAAAAATATATATATTAAAATAATTTTTGAATAACAATTTAAGTGGCATGTTGAATACTACCTAACGCAAAAAAAATTAAAAAGAAAAAGAATAGCAATAATAAAGAAAGAAAGAAAGAAAGAAAGAAAGAAAAAGAAAGAAAGAAAGAAAGAAAGAAAGAAAGGAAGGAAGGAAGGAAGGAAGGAAGGAAGGAAGGAAGGAAGGAAGAAAGAAAGAAAGAAAGAAAGAAAGAAAGAAAGAAAGAAAGAAAGAAAGAAAGAAAGAAAGAAAGAAAGAAAGAAAGAAAAAGAAACAAGAAGAAAAAAAAACCTGACCCCAGAAGAAGTGTTTAATGGCAAACACGCGGCAGATTAGCGGCCAGGCTGTCTATTCATTAAGTGATAAGCGGTTTATGAGCTGTTTACTGAAGCCTCTCTTCCATTGACATCCATTCAAAAACTCAGCGCATTCACAGCATTCCTGTGGAAACTGCTGCACCTACAGGACGGAGTGTGAACTGCATGATCTGGTATCTTGAGAACATTTACTGGCAATAAATCATTTTAACTGTACAGCAATAATATATGTATTATTTTATTAAACAAACAAAACAGCAACAACAGCAATGACAAAAACATGCTGCAGAATGTATCGGGAAACACATTTGATTGCAATTATTATTATTATTATTATTATTAAATAGAATTATACAATTTATACAGATGAAATTAATAATATAATAATACTAGTAATTTACATTTAATTTGGAATTATTTTTATTAGAATTTTTTTTTTTTAATTTAAATTAAAATAAATAAATAAATAAATAAATAAATAATATTGAAATAACAACTAAAACAAAATCAGATTGAACAATTATTATTATATTGTGGTTATTATTATTATTATTAGTAGTAGTAGTATTAATATTATTGTTTTTGTTATTATTATAGTCATTATTATTATTAATTCATTAATTTTCCTTTAGCTTAGTCCCTTTATTCATCAGGGGTCGCCACAGTGGAATGAACCGGCAACTTATTAATATTAATTTTATTACGCACGGTGGCGCAGTGGGTAGCACAATCGCCTCACAGCAAGAAGGTCGCTGGTTCGAGCCCCGGCTGGGTCAGTTGGCATTTCTGTGTGGAGTTTGCATGTTCTCCCCGTGGTTGCGTGGGTTTCCTCCGGGTGCTCCGGTTTCCCCCACAAGTCCAAAAACATGTGGTATAGGTGAATTGGGTAGGCTAAATTGTCCGTAGTGTGTATGGATGTTTCCCATTGATGGGTTGCAGCTGGAAGGACATCCGCTGCGTAAAACAAATGCTGGATAAGTTGGCGGTTCATTCCGCTGTGGCGACCCCAGATTAATAAAGGGACTAAGCCGAAAAGAAAATGAATGAATGAATGAATATTTATAATATAAAAATATTTACATTTTTAAAAATATATACTAAAAATATAAAAATAAACAAATCAAAAACAACAACAACTATTACTGTTGTTATTATTATTATTATTGTTGTTGTTGTTGTTGTTGTTGTTATATCACAACAGTAGACATACATAACTAATGTATTACTAAAATTAATATATGTTCAAACTTCAAACCACTGAAACCACATATATGACCTATACTGCATCCAGTCAACCTCACAGCACCTGCAAAGAAGTGGATTATTTACCGTGAACCAGGGACGTGCGCAGACACAGACCTATTTTTTCTTTCTTTTTTTTGCATAAATATAATATATTAAAGGATAGTTCATACATTCATTCATTCATTCATTTTCCTTAAGCTTAATCCCTTATTTATCAGGGGTCGCCAACTATTCCAGCATATGTTTTACGCAGCGGATGCCCTTCCAGCCACCCAGTACTGGGAAAGGGATGCGTCTTTGACCTATTAAAGACATCACAAACGCTTTTTTTTTATGGTTTTGGTTTTTACATGCACGAATAGCAGCATAAAAAGCAGAAGATGAGGATCCAAACACAGCAATGCACCTGCTAAGCTTCAGCTGAAGAACAAAAATATATTGTTATTTATAAAAAAAATAAAATAAAATAAAATAAAATAAAAAATCACCAAATACTTATTAATACTTAAGTGGTTCCAAAGCATTGTGAGTTTAACTTTTTCTGTTAAACAAAGAGTTGAATTATTTTGAAGAATGTTGGACAACCGTAAAAAATAAAAATAAAAATGGAAGTCAATGGCTACCGGTAGCCAACATTCTTCAAAGTATATTCTTTTTTTGTTCAACAAGGTTTGGAACATCAATTCAACTCTGACATACCTTTTTTTTTATTCCCTCGCACTTACACAATTGTTTCATGTTATTTAATTTCTTAACAAATGTCTAGAAAACAATCAGTTCACAAAACTTCATGGTCTTTTTTAGAATTCACAAATGTTAGACAATCCTAAACCTACTGTTATATATTCAGAATAAAAGACTTCTCGGAAGAGAGAGACACATTTTCATTATTCAGCTGTTGTTTTTCCATTAAGCCTGTATACTCATGATATGCTGCCTTGGCTAAACTTATTATTACTTATTATAAACTTATTGGCCTAACTTATTAAGTGGTTGCTCATCATGAGGATTAGCAAGACAAATTGACAAGATGTGCTTTTTGTCTTTTGGGATAATTAGCTGTAAAATTGAGCCAGGTAGTTAAGTCGTTTGTTAATCACTCACCTTCATCCTAAAAGACGAATGATGGATTAATTTACTTCATGATTAATTTACATTTCCATTTATCATAGTGTGCTACAGTAACAGAGGTCAGCTAGTAAGTGGTATGCATGTAAACTTCATTCTGTGTACTCAACTCACTCTGCTGGCAGACGATACAGAAAATATTATATATTATTTTATTATTTACCAAAAAAAAATGAAGAAATATTCCAAATACTTCAATATTTTTATGTGAAATTTAGTATTTTAGGCGGCGCGGTGGCGCAATGGGTAGCGCTGTCGCCTCACAGCAAGAAGGTCGCTGGTTCGAGCCTCGGCTGGGTCAGTTGGCATCTCTGTGTGGAGTTTGCATGTTTTCCCCGTATTCGCGTGGGTTTCCTCCGGGTGCTCAAGTTTCCCCCACAGTCCAAAGACATGAGCTATAGGTGAATTTGAGTAGGCTAAATTGTCTATAGTGTTTGTGTGTGAATGAGTGTGTATGGGTGTTTCATTCCGCTGTGGCGACCTCTGATTAATAAAGCGACTAAGCCGAAAAGAAAATGAATAAATGGATTAAGTATGTAAAAAGTTTAATATTGACCAATAGTAGATCAATTATATGTCAACTCTGTTATTGTGATATTTCACTCTTTAAAAAACAATAATATGATGAAAATACATACAATTCTGCTTTAGACATGCCATGTGGTATCTGGTTTGAGGTTAGCTTATTAAGCTAAAGCACAAAATGGTGGAAAATGTAAACTCTGACACTTTCTATTCTGTTAGTGGTTTAAAATGTTAAACAATAAGTTAAACAACAATTAGTAACAATAAAATGTTCCCTATCACATGTAAGCATTTTGCATTATTTTACATTATTCATTCATTCATTCATTTTCCTTCGGCTTAGTCCCTTATTTATCAGGGATCACCACAGCGGAATGAACCAACTAAGGGAATGAACCGCCAACTATTCCAGCATATGTTTTACGCAGCGGATGCCCTTCCAGCCGCAGCCCAGTACTGGGAAACACCCATACACTCTCGCATTCACATACACACTCATAGACTACGAACAATTTAGTTCATCCAATTCACCTACAGCGCATGTCTTGTGGGAGAAACATGGGGAGAACATACAAACTCCACACAGAAATGCCAACTGGACTCAAACCAGCAACCTTCTTGCTGTGAGGCGACAGTGCTAACCACTGAGCCACCGTGCCGCCCTATTTTACATTATTCATTCATTCATTTTCTTTTCGGCTTAGTCCCTTTATTAATCTGGGGTCGCCACAGCGGGATGAACCGCCAACTTATCCAGCATATGTTTTATGCAGCGGATGCCCTTCCAGCTGCAACCCATCACTGGGAAACATTCATACACACTCATTCACACACATACACTACGGACAATTTTTAGCTTACCCAATTCACCTATACCGCATGTCTTTGGACTTGTGGGGGAAACCGGAGCACCCGGAGGAAACCCACGCGAACACGGGGAGAACATGCAAACTCCACACAGAAATGCCAACTGACCCAGCCGAGGCTCGAACCAGCGACCTTCTTGCTGTGAGGCGAACGTGCTACCCACTGCGCCTATTTTACATTAGTTCACTGTAAATTATACATGTATACATGTGTATATCATTCCAGTTTAAGGAAAATGTATGCAAAATGCTTGAAATGTACCCACAATTCTGGAAAAAGTCATATGCTAATTTCACGGTTTATTAAACATTAATATGTTTAGCTTTATTTTAATAACAAAACCAAATGAAGCAGTTACTGTGGAAAAAGAAAAAAACAAAAGTCACAGCAGCAATCACACTGTTTCCACAGAAAAACACATGTCAAAATTATCTTTAAGTTTCCCATTAGTCATTCAACTTCATTTCCCAATTTCTAACTAGAAAACTCATATTTCTAATAATAATAATCTGATAGTACATTAACATTGTGAAGGTAGCATTGAGACTGGGCTTACATCAAAAAGTAAACACGAGAGTGGCCTCATGCATGCACAGCTTCATTGGTGAGCTGATGTAATGGAAGATTTATGGTTCCTGTGATGAGGTGCAGTTAAACACCATCTGTGCGTCATCACGTATTCAGTGGTGTTCTGTTTACACACACTCTTTCTTGGAGAAACACAGCCAAGGTTCATTAGAAATACCTGCCACAGCCTACTGTACATTTTGACAAAACTTAAGATAGGTTGCTCCAGGTTTGTTTCTTTGCACGTTTCAGATGACAAATCCACTAGAGGGCGCTGTCTACATTTTAGAAAATCTGAAATAGTTTAGTTAGGGTACATTTTGTTTTTGCATTGCTTTTATTAATTTTTTTAAATGTAAAATGACCACGCCAGAAATGTTGTCAATATGGAGATAGGGAGGCAAAAGTATTCGACTACAAATCATAAACATATAAGTTGCTTTGTGGTATTTATTTAATTACTGAAGTACATTTACTTTGTTTCACAAAAATGTAGACTGAAGCATTCATTTTCAATGAGCCTGTGTTGCAGCAGTAGTGAGTGAGTGATTGAACATTGGCTGTGTCCGAAACCGCATACTTCCATACTATATAGTACGCTAAAATCAGTATGCAAGCCGAGTAGTATGTCCGAATTCATAGTACCCGGATAACCTACTACTTCCGGCGAGATTCTGAAGTGCACATCCCATGCCCCGCGAGAGAATTCATGAATGGGAGTGAAGCGACGCAACTCACGAGGGTAGGTCACGTGATCATAACAAAATGGTGGATGTAGTACATGCGAATCCCATTCATACTGCTCACATTCATGTATAGAATGTACTTTTCTAACGGCCGAGTAGTACGTTTGAATTCAAATGCAGTACCCACTGAGTAGTAGGCAGTTTCGGATGCAGCCATTGTTTAGTGAATGTCATCTTTTCAATTCAATTCAATTCATCTTTATTTCTATAACACTTATTATAATGTATATTGTGCCAGATTTGCCATGAAGACCAGGTTGGGAGTTTCTTCAGAAGACCAGCGCGATCGGACAAGGCATATTCAGAGGATGATGATGTATAACATGTAAACATAAACAGACATAAAGGAGGTTGGCGTCGTGATCTCGTTCCCTTCAAGAGCGCATGCACTTTAAATTGGGCAACCTGAAAAATGCTGGTTTTGTGACGATTCAAGCGTTTAAAGACAAAACTTAAGAGACAGTTGTTGTCTAATTTTATTGGTGATTCCAAATATGAAATTTAATTGTAAGCTTGGCAAACAGTTTTTGGTGAATTTGCTGTTTCCCCATTCAAACAGAATCCCCAAGCATACTGCCTGAGCGGAATTTCAAAGATTTCTGCTGAGTGAAATCTTGCCTTAAAGGGGCTTTGGTTTAGTTCAGTTCAGTGTAATGCAACGCTGCTCCAACAATCTCAACCAAGCAAGCCAGAGGCGACAGAGGCAAGGAACCAAAACTTCACCAATTGACTGAAGTAAAGAAAAAAAAAACTCAAGAGAAACAAGGCTCTGCTGGGCATGACCATTTCTCCTCTGGACAAAATTCTTGTGTAAAGATGTAGTCTGGACATTGGAGGCTTGAGAATGATGGATGTTTGTTGTGGAGAATCTGCAGGTCTGAATAGGTCACCGGCGGGTGTTCAGGCTAGCCCACGGGATTAATGCAAAAATTCGTCTGTTGTTGGGGTCTTTGCAGGAACCAATCTCACGCTCTTGACTCATCAATGACCACCACAGAATCTGGTCAGTATATGGGTTAGATCAAAGATTTTGTAGACCTCAGGACAAGGAAAAACAGACTAACATAAGCATAGATGCCATTCATGCCATAGATGCCATGTCTTTTTGGGAAGTGTTCCCGGCATCAGTTGCCCTAATCTTTTAGAGCACAGGTGTCAAACTCAGTTCCTGGAGGGCCGCAGCTCTACACAGTTTAGTTCCAACCCTAATTAAACACACCTGATCAAACTAATTGAGTCCATTAGGCTTGTGTGAAACCTACAGGTAAGTGTGTTAAAGCAGGGTTGGAACTAAACTGTCCAGGGCAGTGGCCATCCAGGAACTGAGTTTGACACCCCTGCTTTAGAAGATTTAGATTTGTTTTATGTGTATGCTAATGCAAAGAGATGTATCTTTAGTCTAATTTTAAACTGACAGTGTGTGTCTGCCTCTCAAACTGCTAGGAAAGCTGTTCTAGAGTTTAGGTGCTAGATACCTAAGATCTACAGCCTACAGTCAATTTTGGGAAAAATCAATTGAATTAATTGAGGGTAGTGGACATGAGGGGTTGTGATGCACCAGGAGCTAACTCAAATACTGGGAAGCTAAGCCATTCAAGGCTTTGTAGGTAGTCAATAAGATTTTAAATGTATACAGTGTTTAATAGGGAGCCAATGCAATGCTGACAGAACCAGACTAATATGATCATATTTCTTAGTTCTAGAAAGCACTCTAGCTGTAACAGACAGGAATGGTAATCACTCATCCAGCCAGCAGAGGGAGTCCACTCCCGAATTCTGACTGCCAGTTCTTCGTTGGTTACTTCTTGTTTAGTGGCCATATTAACTTGTCCACATCAAACACTCACTGCAAAGTATTGCCAGTATCTGCTGCCTTACCAAGCCATTCCTCGTTGTTTTGTATTGCTTTTCTGTTGTGACCATTGTGTCTGTTTTTTCAACTACTGCCTTTAGGAATACTGTTTTTGTACAAGGTTGGACTATTTATCTGAAACTTACCTGCTTCGCTGACTGCGATTCAGCCTTGTGATTTGGTTTTGTTTGCTGAGAACTAATAAATTTCTCGCACTTGGATCTACTCTGTCTCTTTGTCATCACCACCGCCATCGACATACCATGCATTTTGAACCAGCTGAAATTTGTTAATTAGGCCTTAAGTTACTAAACTTGAGTAACAAAACACAGCATGCTGAAAAATAGCCTTATAGGGATAGTTCATCCAAAAATGAAACTTTTCTCAATATTTACTCACACTCAATGGTTCTAAACTTTTAAGAGTGTCTTTCTTCTGTTCATATCTATGGTAGGAACAAAAAATACTATGGAAGTCAATGGCAATTTTTTTCTTGTTTTATGTTCAACAGAAGAAACTCAAACAGCTTTGGAATAAGTGGAGGATGAGTAAATGATGACCGAAATACAATTTTTTTTTTTTGATGAACTATCCCTTTAAGAAGTAAACACATTTAAATTAATAGTAACCTTCCCAACGCTGCTTACTATTCTGAAAATGTACCGCTATATACATTTCTGGAGAGCGCCAAATACGTCCCAGGAGCTACGTTTTTTTGCAGTTTTTGTTTACGCGAATCCACTAGAGGCCCGCTGTGTACGCTTTTTGAGATCTCAAATTTCTCTTGCGAGTGCCATTCGTGCCTGCTGTTACCAGAGGCCACTGTCGACTGACTGAATGAATGACTGACTGACCGATCGACTGACCCACCCTCCACCTTCCCTAAACCCAACCAATAGTGTTTTCAAAAGCACCGATTGACCCGCCCACCCACTTCCCTAAACCCAAGCGACAGTTTTAAAAAGTAATCCAGAAAAAGAAAAGCCCTCGCCTGATTTTTACCACGTTTTCAGATTTTACCACATTTTCACCCTGTTATTTACTTGTTTATTTTACTTTTTGGCAAAAGTGTTTTTGTCTTACCCGCTTTCTGGAACCATTCTTCGCCGGACTCAAACACCGTCGTCATGATCAACTCCTTTCTGCGTCTCAAGTGCACCGACATACACAGCGAGCTACTGGTCAAACTGGTTAACAGTGTGAAAGCCGTCCTTACGGAGATAACCGGTTAGCTGGTAAGCGCGAAAAGGAACGACATCATACTGCCCCGTAGTGTTCGTCTTAATGACAAAATGCAGCCATACATACTTCTGGCTACATAATTTGCGATCTC
This sequence comes from Danio jaintianensis, assembly GCA_903798115.1. NCBI lineage: Eukaryota > Metazoa > Chordata > Actinopteri > Cypriniformes > Danionidae > Danio > Danio jaintianensis. The sequence continues at coordinate 853,898 of CAIGQV010019430.1, read as the reverse complement.
CATAAATGTATATATGGCTACATTTTCAGAATGAACCTATGTTGCAACCTACACTATAAGCAGCAGGGATAGTCTATAAAAACTGCTCTTACAGTAAAGCTACTGATTAATGCTCAGATTAATGGCACTGGCGGCGAGATTCTGGTTAAGTGCTGGCAGGTGCTCTATTATACTGCAGACCACTTGACATGGCAATAATGAGCCTCGCAGGCTTTATTACTCTGACATGTCAAATACCGCAGAAATTCTTCCTCCACCTCTCTCCCACACACCAGCACTGAGTCAAACCATTCATCCCCTGTTTGAATAAGCAAACAAACAAACCGGCCAGCTGGCATAATGACCTTTACGTAATTGTTTGCACAAAAAGGATGCAGAAATATCTACTGCAACCTTTAAAATATGAAAACGTAATATTCATTTTCTAGCTTAATTCTTAACCCTGAAGTATAAAGTCATACAATATGTGATCAAATGCATAATATTATTTATTTTTTTGTTGCGTAGTACAATCATATAAACGTGTAGGCACACATGATGTTTATACAGGCATTTCATCCAAACAATATTACAATTTGTATATCAGATCTCCTAATGTAAAACAGAAACCAACTGTATGCAATTTCTGTACCTGAAATTCAATTCTCACTACCAACGTTCCTTTAGACAAATTAACCATATACTTAAAGCAAATAAAAACTAGGGTAACTACAAAATCGGATACATTTTCCATAGTTTAACCACTGCATTTGATGTAAAACTGCGGTTCCGCAAACAGTAGTCAATGAGTCAAAACATGTTTATTACACTATAATATATTGGTTAATTTTCATAAAGGGTTTGCGCACATTCTGATATTCAAGTTAAAGTGATAGTTACCCAAAAATCATCATTTGTTTCAAACCTTCATGTGTTTCTTCTTTTCTGTTACACATAAAAGAAGATATTGTGAAGAATGTTGAAAACCAGTATCCATTGACTTCCATAGTATTTAATTTTTCCTACTATGGAAGTCAATGGCTACACAATGGGTACCAAAAATTGCTTTTCTTATTTACATTTTTATCTTGTTTTTAGTCCAGATTTCTAAAAATTCTTAAATCAAGTAACATTTTCTAGACATGCAAGCAAAATAATCTCCCAATGAAATAATATATTACAATTAAGTGAGTTTTCCCCTAAAAACAAGCAAAATAATCTCCCAATAGAGTAAGCAAAATAATCTTATGTCAAAAGGAAAAACAAGAGTATTTTGCTTACCCCATTGGCAGATTATTTTGCTTGTTTTAAGGAAAAACTCATTTAATTTTGGCCTATTATTTCTTAAAACAAGACAATAGTTTTTGCGTGTCTAGAAAATACTTCTTGATTTAAGAATGTTTAGATATTTGGACTAGAAACATTTAACAACATACTTTACATGCCAGTTTGCACATAACAGCTGCACATATAATATACCTGTACATTCACTTGTCAATTTATATATTAGCATTCACTATTTACTTCTATTTTTAAATATATTTATTATCTGTTTTCTGTCCTGTCTCTGCCATTCTGTTGCACTGTAGAAGCTTCTGTCATAAAAACAATTTCCTCGTATGTGTGAACATACCTGGCAATAAAGCTCTTTCTGACTCTGATTCTGAAACAAGACACACAAGTTTTTTTTAAGCACTGTTTTTTTTTGTGCAGTGTACTGGTTTCCAACCATCTTCAAAATATCTTCTTTTATGTTCAATAGAAAAAAGAAACTCACAAAGGTCTCAAAAGTAAATGGTGACATCATTTTTGGGGTAAACTATCCTATAAACATCGCACTTGGTAAAGGCATCCAGTACTACTGTATACAGCGGTTTACTTCGATAGAAACACACAAGTGAGTCTCTTCTTGTGACAAACATAGCATAGCACTTGAATTTGCTAAATATCTCACTGTACAAGTACTGGTCATGCTAAAATATATCATTATAAAAGCTATTACTCTCAAAAGCACTTGTTGATGTTTCACTAAATACGTGTAAACACATGTTAGTTCACTTTGAAAAAATCACAGCCAACTATTGTCACTTTGTAAGCACTAATATTACAAATTCCATATTCAAACCATATTCATGTTAGATTCACTGTACAATTACAGTAGTTGCCACTCTGAATATAGCCTTTCACACTATAATATCCATACAAAATACTGTATATATTACTTGGAAAATAGTCAACATTTGTAAAGATTTCTTTCTGAAGCTGTGACACAACCCGGCCTAAGGCATATGGAGTATAATGAAACTATGGTACAACTAACACAGCAACAATCATTCAGCTTATTTTAACTGGCTACTACATCCACTACTGGCTGCATGCCTTGACTTGTTACCATTCAGTTGATGTATGCAATTATAAACTGCCTTTTATGATGTATTTGTTATATAGTATGTTAAAGCGATAGTTCACCCAGAAATGTACATTTTGTGATCATTTACTCACACCTGACTCGATCCAAACCTGTGTGAGTTTCTCTCTCCTGTTTAGCAAACATAAATACACTATGAATACTGGAAGCAGTATCGGTTGACTTCCATGGTATATTTTTTCCTACTATGGAAGTCTATGGTTACCGGTTTCCAACATTCTTCAAAATATCTTAATTTGTGTTAAACAGAAGAACGAAAATCACGTGATTAAATCGTGTGTACATTTTAATTTGTAAGTGAACCGTCCCTTTAATTCAGCCAGCCGGTGCTGTTCTCCACATGACTGCTATAAAGCTAATGCGAGTATTTCGATCGATCCCTGGAATCGCTACAGAGGTTTTAAAACCCTTTGCACTGGTTTTTACTGCTTTTTGAACTGTCATAAGTGTACATTAAGATACTGTCATTGAGGTCATGCACACTGGGGGGATTTCCCTTTAGAGTTTGTGGTTGCCAGGTAATGCTGAAATCCGGTGCAAACTTACAGTTGCATCACAATCACATTTAGGTGAGTTATGTAATTACAATGCTTCATTAATATTAGTTGTCTATACTGTAATTAATATCTGTTAATTCACAGTTGCCCATAGCTCATGATTTATGCATGTTTTATTAGTATATTTATGCTTCCGAATTGCCTTTTATGACTTCAATGTCTACTCAGAAATTTATGGTTGATAAGTTTAACAAAGTGACATTATTAGTAGTCTTAAATTATTTATCATCTGGATTGGTCTTGTAAATTAAATTAGTTATTGTACAGATGTATTTGTTTTCTTGTACAATATATTGTTTCAAACTATTTAAAAATTGGATTCAAATAATTTAAAATCTGCTTAGTAACAGAAAAAAAAAACATGAATTACAAAGGCAGCTGCTGATTTTTTACAGTGTAGACATTTCTCCATAAAAAACTGTATGAATATTTCAAGTGGCCAAGAGAGCTCAAATGCTCTGCAAGTTAATAAAACATTTGCAAATAGAAAAACATTAACAAATTGAGAAAACAGCATCAGTTTGACCATACAAGCACAGGCAAATTCTCACAACATGTGCAAATACAGAAACACACTGCAAATAGTGCAGACCACAACAGAAATATGTCGGGGGACCCCAAAAAGTGATGAACCTGGCTACGTTCTGTTTAGAGTCAGTAGTTTATTAACCATTAATTGTGCAATTCTTCAAATTATTAGAGCTAAAATGTACAAACAACAAGGAACCATACGATCAGAACTTTAATATAAACAAAAAAACACCTCACAGATCTCCGACAACACTACTGACTCTAAACATGAAGCAGGCGGTCCGTCACTTTTTAGGGTCCCCAGACAAATTTCTGTTGTGGTTTTTGCTATTTGCAGAATGTTTCTGTATTTGCATGTGTTGTGAGTTTTGTGTGCGTTATCAAATTTAAGATGTATTCCCAGTTTGTTAGTGTTTTTCTATTTGCATGCACTTTGAAGCATGTTTGAGCTCTCTCGCCCACCATATAAAGTATATCATTCTTTTGTGAATAATGGAAAAAAGCACCATAAAAACATGAACTTACCCAAAATAAAATCACATTACTTCAGAAGCATTATTTTTGAGTCATTAGTTTGAGTTTTAATTACACTTTTATGATGCTTTTTGTCATTTTGGACATTCTCCTATTTACTATAATAAATAATGGCCTGGATATTTCTCAAAAATGTAACATTTATGTTCCATGTAAGAAGAAAAGTCTTAGGATTAACTGTTTCTTTAAGGTACTTGAGTAAATGAAGGTCACCTCATGTAATCCTTGCTCCTGGAAATGTACAATGGAAAAGTGATGCCCGCCATTCTTGTCCTCAGGTGTAAACAGTGTAAACCCAAGCATTAAAGGGTTGGATCACCCAAAAAATTATCACCCTAAAGTCGTTCCAAAATCATAGGATTTTCATTCATCTTCAGAACATAAATAAACATGTTTTTAATGAAAAGGTTTTTATCTCTTAATTAAAACTCTATTTACCCAAAACTAAAGTAAATAAATCGATATGAATCAAGCAGCTTAAACAGATTTAAATTGGGTTTTTAATTCACATTTAAGCATTGATCAGCAAACATAAACAGAAGCCCAATCATACTTTCCTGAGACCAAATCTCATTGACCAAATTTGAAAGGTGTAAACACTGGTATCTCATCAATGTTTTCATGTGAATAAAAGCCTAAATGAAGTCTGTTTTTCATATGAAGTGATTGAACTTCTTCAGAAGACTTAAACAAATCAGTTAACATGTATATATTGTCCAGTCTCCTAATGAATGATTAGAATTGTGTCAACATTTTGACTTTAAATGTAGACACCAAAACGACTTCCATGTAATTTAAAATATCTTCATTTTTTACTATGAGCCTGTTAAATGCTTGATTCTATTCCTAAGGAGCCATTCACACAGAACATGTTTTTTCCATTCCAATCCACTACTATTTTTTTCTATGTAAACTGAAGGAGGTTTTCTATGTGATTGAAGGAAGTGCATGGCGTTACAATTGTGTCATCTGCAGCACCACACACATGAGCGCTGCATGTTTAAGATATCTTGTCAAGTTAAAAAGATTTCAACTTTAGCACGCAGCGCCGCTCATCAATGTCAATTCCAAAGCAGTGGACCAATCAGAAGACCTCAGCGGCGGGGCAAATGTTGTAAGCTTCTGTTTACAATAGCAAGTGGGCATGACTGTTTTATTTGATGTTAACCAGAGCCATAGAGAAAGTTGCGACAACGGAAATCCACAATGTTTGATTATCACTCAAATAGTTCCAGGAAGTGCTTTGCGGTCAATTCAAATAATGTTAGATAACATTAAAACATACACAATCTTATTTTGAAAAACGTTATACCTTTCAAAAGTCCAAAACCAGCCGTCTTCAGCTGTAACTCAGCTGTAAACTAACTTCTGGAAACTATTGAAGGCTCCATGAGCCACCATTACTGTTGATAAAACGTTCCATTGAAGTCAATGGTGTTGTTGCAACTCTCTTTCTCTCTATGTTAACATGGTGGAAGAGGCCCTTAAAAACCCATTCCTGAGTCCTGTGTCTTGCTTTTTAAGATGCAAAGATGCTTTCTGTGTGAATGGCCCCAACAGTGTGCAATTGTTTTCAGGAAACCGTACAGCTAAATTAGTTCCAGCAGATCTTGAAATCATTCCTGTTCCAAATGACTACGCTGAATGATTTCAGATATTTCACAGCTACAATTTCAGATATTTCACAGCTGTCAAAAAAAAGGTTTTGGATAAGAACTAGGGCTACACTGTAAAAAGCAATTAGTTTACTTAAAAGGAGAGAGTAAACTCGTTTGCCTTTTAATTATTAAGTAAACAAACAAACTTTCTGTGTGGAGTTTGCATGTTCTCCTCGTGTTCGTGTGGGTTTCCTCCGGGTGCTCCGGTTTCCCCCACAGTCCAAAGACACGCTGTATAGGTGAACTGAATAAGCTAAATTGGCCATAGTGTATGAGTGGGAATGTGAGAGTGCATGGGTGTTTCCCAGTACTGGGTTGTGGCTGGAAGGGCATCTGCTGTGTAAAACATATGCTGGATAAGTTGGTGGTTCATTCCGCTGTGGTGACCCCTGACAAATAAAGGGACTAAGCCGAAGGAAAATGAATGAATGAATGATTAGAAAATAATGCACACTCATTTTAATTATTTTTTGGAACGACTTTGAGCTTGAGCTACATAATGACAGTATTGTAAATGTCGAGGTAAACCAACCCTTTAATATCATGAAAGTGAAAACGTTTTGGTTTTCCAGACACACTTCTTCACATGACCACGCATTTGCCTTTCAGCTTCTCGGCCCGTTTTTGCTGCTTGCTCTTCTTGCCGTCGATCTGAAGGCTGACAGTCCTGCGCTTCTCCAGGTTGAGCAGCTCCTGAAACAGCTCTTTGACGTTGTGATTTGTCTTGGCTGATGTCTCCATGAAGGCACATTTCCACTTCTTGGCCATGGCCTCTCCATCGCCGCTCTCCAACTCACGAATGTTCATCTCGTCGCTCTTGTTGCCCACCAGCATGATAGGGATGTTCTCGATGTCGCCTTTAATCTGGCAGATCTGCTCAAATATGGGCTTGAGCTCCTCCAGAGACTGTTTGCTGGTGACGGAGTAGACCAGGATGAATGCGTGGCCTTTGGTGATGGACAGACGCTGCATGGCTGGAAACTGGTGGCTGCCTGTGGTGTCTGTGATCTGGAGGGTGCAGATGCTCTTGTCGCAGCTGATCACCTGCCTGTAGGTGTCCTCGATAGTGGGGATGTAGCTCTCTCGAAACGTCCCCTTCACAAAACGCAGGACCAGCGAGCTCTTGCCCACTCCGCCGGCTCCAAATACAACCACCCGGTAATCATTGCTCTGTTCTGGCATAATTCTGAAGGTAAAGACCTGGATGGAGGCAAACAAAGAAGAAATATTTAAATACAAGTCACTGAAATAAATGATTACTATTTTTTTAACTGGTTACAAACAATTTATATGGCCTTTATTTAATTAAACAAATAAAGTTGAACATAGCTAAATTTAGGGGCTGCACGGTGGCGCAGTGGGTAGCACGTTCGCCTCACAGCAAGAAGGTCGCTGGTTCAAACCTCGGCTGGGTCAGTTGGCGTTTCTGTGTGGAGTTTGCATGTTCTCCCCGTGTTGGCGTGGGTTTCCTCCAGGTGCTCCAGTTTCCCCCACAAGTCCAAAGACATGTGCTATAGGTGAATTGGGTAAGCTAAATTGTCCATAGTGTATGTGTGTGAATGAGTGTGTATGGATGTTTCCCAGTGATGGGTTGCGGCTGGAAGGGCATCCGCTGCGTAAAACATATGCTGGATAAGTTGGCGGTTCATTTCGCTGTGGCGACCCCAAATTAATAAAGGGACTAAGCAAAAAAGAAAATGAATGAATGAATAGCTAAATTTAATTTGTATGTTTAAATTCAGCCCATATAAATTGTTTGCAACTAGTTACCTTAAAAAAAAATTAAGTTAATCCAATGAATCATTTTTTTCAGTGTAATAAAAGTTTGGTCACACTTTGCTTTTGTAAGGTACAATTCTTGCTATTAATTTTGCCTCAATAAACTCCAAATCTGCTGCTTATTAATAGTTATTAAGGTATTAGTTGGGTTTAGGCGTTAGTTGGGATTAGGTATGTAGAATAAGATTATGCAGAATATGTACTTTATAAGTACTAATAAACAGTCAATATCTTAATAATATACAGTTAATAAACCACCAGTAATAGTGAGGACTGGTCCTTAAACTAAAGTGTTAGCAAATGTTTTAAATCCCATTAGGAATTACATCAGGACATGAAGGTTTGTCAGGTTTTTTTTTAATTAATATAAGGGATAATGTATATCCAGGTGGTTGTTCTCAGAATAAAGGCTGACAGGTTTATCAGCAGTTGTTGTGTAAGACTAAAGAGCTTTTTTCTGCAAAAACAATTGGTTGTATGTACATTATTCCACTTAATACACAGCTACTTGTCAGAACATGAAACAATTAGACGCAAAATAGTTTCAAATCTCTTTAATTGAACATAAAACGCAGAAAGAAAAATGTCTTATTTTTGTCGATGACCAATCAGAATCAAGTATTTCACAGAGCCGAGTAATAAGAGAAAATAAAATCTGTGGTAAACAAAATGTGACAACAATCTGAAGTTGCAAATTAGACACACCTAGATTGAAAATGTGAAATTTGAAGCTATTACGTTTGTTTTATACAACATTTTTTTAATAATTCACCTGACATGTACAGCTGAAGTCAGAATTATTAGCTCTTCTGAATTATTAGTCCCCCCCCCTTTTTCTTTTTTCTTATTGTTTCTCCCCAAGAAGATTTTTTAAACACATTTCTAAACATAATAGATTTCATAACTAATTTATAATAACTGACTTCTTTTATCTTTGCCATGATGACAGTACAATATATTTTTCAAGATACTAGTAATCAGCTTAAAGTGCAATTTAAAGGCTTAAGTAGCTTAATTAGGTTAACTAGGCAAGTTAGAGTAATTAGGCAAGTCTTTGTATAACAATGGTTTGTTCTGTAGACAATAATATTAAATAATAATGAGACATTAGACATGATCTAAATAATGACCTTAAAATGTTTTTTCTTTTATTCTAGCCAAAATAAAACAAATAAAACGAAAAGAATAGAAGAAAAACTATTACAGGAAATACTGTGAAAAAGTCTTGCTCTGTTAAACATCATTTGGGAAATATTTGAAAAATAAACACAAATTTACAGGAGGGCTAATAAATTTGACTTCAACTGTATGTCCAGGGTTAAAGTCTGTGCAGTTTATGTTGCAGAACAAGACTATATGTTTGTCCCAGATCTTGTTTTACTCATTAACTGAATTAAAATTAAAACCCAGAGGTAAATCTTTCCACCTGCATCATTATAGCAAAGGAAATCAGACAAACTTTACTTTAGCACTCATCACACCAACAACAATAATTACAATCATGAAAATATTTGTAAAATAACAATAATACAGTTGCACATCAGAAGAGAAGTGCTACGGCAGGTCTACGGAGACTGCAATATTGAACCACCAAACATACAGTCGGGCTGATATCCACTGATAAAAATGTTTCTGCGATTAAGCATACTACAGAAAGAAGCTACATTAAATAATTCAGCACAGAAATTAAAATAAAAATTAAGGGTGTAAAAATTCAACTAATAGATATTTTTACAGTACTTGGAATTGTTTAAGTTTACACTGATTCTTTCTCAAATTCAATGACAATTAATAAAAATCTACCAAAATAATTCTGATACTGCTGGTTATGCACTGGGAGATTTTCCAGTTGATTTTATACTGTGTTTATCATTGTTTTTGTTATTTGGTGTAGTAACTTGCTCTGTTATGACATCTGGAGTTAATTTTCTACTCAGTACTCAAGTTATCTATTCAAATCTCTGTTACAGTATGTAGATATGCTACTATACAGATTGTAACAAAAAATCTACTGTGTTGTTTACTTAAATGTTTTTTAGTTATAGAAAAGCTATAGACTTTAATTCCATACCATTTATGATAAAAAACAAACAAACAAACAAACAAACAAACAAACAGATATGAGAAAAATAGGTAACCATTGACATACATTGTACAAAAAACCCCACTATGGTAGTAAAAGGCTACCTGTTTTTTCAAAATTCTTCAGATTGTCTTCATTTGTGTTCAACAGAAGAAAGAAACTCATACAGGTTTATAAGTGAAGGGTAAGTGAATGATGACAACATGTTTAGTTTTGGGGTGAACTATTTTCATTCTGTGCTATTTTTTCGGTGGAACTTATAAACAACAAGAGAGTTAAAAGGACTTGAGAATTCATTCATTCATTTTCCTTCGGCTTAGTCCCTTTATTTATCAGGGGTCGCCACAGCGGAATGAACCACCAACTTATCCAGCATGTTTTACACAGCGCATGCCCTTTCAGCTGCAACCCAGTACTGGGAAATATCCATACACACTCATTCGCACACATACACTACGGCCAATTTAGTCTATTCAATTCACTTATAGCGCATGTCTTTGGACTGTGGGGGAAACCGGAGCACCTGGAGGAAAAACCACGCGAACACGAGGAGAACACGCAAACTCCACACAGAAATACCAACTGACCGAGCCGGGACTTGAACCAGCGACCTTCTTGCTGTGAGGCGACAATGCTAACCACTGAGCCACTGTGTCGCCCCAGAGACTAAATTACTCAGTGATTTTACTTTTACATAACTTATTTAAACAAATATAACATAATTCTGTATTTTTCTTCTTTTTATATATATATATATATATAATTTATCATAACATAAGTCTTTGGGTTGAAGTTTGATGTTTGAACTGAACAAAGCAACACCAAATAGAAAGACTTATAATATATAATTAAATCTCTCTGTATGAAGCATACACTTACAGTCTTCAGTCTGAGGGTAAAGACATTACTTACAATTAGTAACAATTAATGTATATTAACTAATATTATTATTGTAATGGTTATAGTTACAGTTCTTGGGGTAAGTGGGCCTTTAACCATAAATGTTTCAGTATAAAAACCTTTTCATAAACATTTATGAAAGTATAAACTATTAATATAACAACACACAAAGTATAAGCCACAAAAACACATCATATAAAACATTTCAAATAAATGTTTCCACACTCAGCTTCCACACTAAAACTGTATACGCTACAGAGTATACGAGTCAACAGAGACTGCTGGCCAATGAGACTCTCCTCCAGTCTTGACATGATTAGTGGAGCCACCAGGACGAATATCAAAGCCTCACGAGCAGCATTTGTTTGCTGAGCACATGGATGCGAGCAAAAACGGCGACGGGGACGATTTTTGAATACATTAGTACGTATTAAATCTGACGGTAAAGCGATAAGGATGTGATGCCGCGCTGCTGATGGTGCGGGCAGGATGAGGATGCGCAGAAAACACAGACGGGATAAAAGACAAAGAGAAAACATCCCTAGACTGTAAGTACAACCTATATACTACTCCTTGAAGGTTATTTAATATATAATGAATTCTAAATAATAGTTACAAATGAAAAACATAAACAATTAGATGTTATTCAGATAGAGCTATTCAGAAACTCACCTAAATGTGGATGTATGAACGATGCAGTGTTAAATTCCGGTTGTCATGTCACGATGGATTTTTTTGGGCTGTTTTTCTGGAGCTCTGCGGTTCCTCTAAAGCTCCATCCGAGGCATGACTGTGATATTTAAAGGGGCAGCGCTGTTTCCTGCATCTGCTGCTGACTCCTCTCCCATTATCTCTCCGTGACGTCACGAGGGATTTCAGCACTTCTCCCTCCTGCTGCTGCAAAACACATATGAGCAGCCCTGCCTCATTACCCCTGCGGCTATTTATATGCTGTGCTTCCGTTTGTACAGTTTACAGATCTTGAAGGGCATCGCTGAGTTCATTCACACTTTCTTTTGGAAAAGTATTGCCATGGTTGTGTACTGAGCTGATTATTTATTATTGTTATGTTTATTTATTATTGTTATGTTTATTATTGTTATTATTGATTGTTTATTATTATTATTTATTATTATTGTTGTTATTATTGAAACATTTATTATGTTTGTAATATATAATATATAATACTGTATAATATAATACATAGTATAGTATAGTATAATATAATATAATATATAATATATAATACTGTATAATATAATATAATATAATATAATATAATATAATATAATATAATA
>CAIGQV010019430.1:820297-838449 GCA_903798115.1 Danio jaintianensis | reverse complement strand
ATTCATTCATTCATTCATTCATTCATTCATTCATTCATTCATTCATTCATTCATTCATTCATTCATTCATTCATTCATTTATTTGGATTTGACATTGATTAATGCTGTAATACAATTGAGACCAACCAAATTTGTGGTCAAATAATAAATATTTTACATCTTACCTCACACTCTTTTATTGTTAAAAACTGAGCATCTAGAACTCATGTCTGATAAACTCCGCCTTCTTTGATTTGATTGGCCAGTCATTTTGACGCCCAAGAATGCTGATATGCTGTGCAGTTGAGGCAGACCGAATTCTTAACTGGTGTCAGATATTAAATATGTAATATACTTGGTCTACACGTGACTCTCTTTCCTTGTTAAACACTGAAGTGTCATGCTAAAATTACTTTTTCAGTAACCAAGTTACTTTTCACACAAAAGGTAATGAGAAAAGTCATTTAAATACAATTTTAATAATTAGTAATTGTAATTATTTTCTTTTTGAAGTAACTTACCCAACACTGCTCCCCACATGAGGCTTAAACATATATAGTTCACCCAAATAAAAATAAAATTAATTCTGTCATCTTTTACACACACTCCACTTGTTCCAATCCTGATTGAGTTTCTTTCTTCTGTTGAACACAAAAAGGTATATTTTGAAGAATGTTGGAGACTGACTTCCATTTTTTCCCTATACCATGGAAGTCAATGGTTACTGGTTTCCACCATTCTTCAAAATATCTTCTTTTGTGTTCAACAGAAGAAAGAAACTCAGGTTTGCAGCCACTTGAGGGTGAGAAAATAGTGAGCACATTTTCATTCTTGAGTGAACCGTCTCTTTAACATGCAATCCACCATTCAGAGTCAAAATGTCACTGGGTTGTGAAATCCTCTGATGATTGTTCTTGCAGGTGTGCCGCAGTTCTCTCTGTTCTATGAAACAAGCCTCAGTGTAAACATAAGATATAAAGTAATACTTCATCATGCAGACAGATGTACTGAAGACTCATTACAGAAGTACAGTAAACAGTGTCCATCACAGATCAATGAACCGCAACACACATCTGCTTTTCCTGATCACACACTTTCCACTAGTGAACATACAGTTTGGTTCATGCAGTATTTTTAAGGTGTCTACTGTAAATTTGACATTGCGATATTTAGTTTTACTGCAATACATGTTGCAATATGAATATAATTTCACTAGATGATTTGAATAGCTCTATTTTGAAAGATTGTATAGATTTAGATTGATTGAGAAGTCCTTTTCTATCCAGTGTATTTGCATAAATTATAATAAATTACAAGCAAAAATAAACAAACAAACAGTGCTTTATGGTTTTCTGGGCAGTCTAACAGTACTCAAGTACAGAAATTGAACAATCAAATGTAAAATAGCATGATCATCATTGTATAAATAATAATAATAATAAAAAAATTGATAATATCTTTTAATCTTTAATAAATAATCTAATCCTGAGATGTGACTATTGCAGATACGCACATAGCGATATCAATGCTTAAATATTATATATTGTTCAGCTCTATTTGCCAGATATTTGTATTATATAACTGATATATTAGAAATATATATTTTGGAAGCTCACTAGTTAGACTGTTTATTTGATCTAAATGTGCTGATTAATAATTGTTTTTAATTGATTTAATAATAATAATAATAATAATAATAATAATAATAATAATAATAATAATAATAATAATAATAATGCTGTGTGGCCTCACAGCAAGAAGGTTGCTGGTTCGAGTCCCGGCTGGGCCAGTTGGCATTTCTGTGTGGAGTTTGCATGTTCTCCCCGTGTTGGCGTGGGTTTTCTCCGGGTGCTCCGGTTTCCCACACAGTCCAAAGACATGTAGTTTAAGTGACTTGAATAAACTAAATTGGCTGTAGTGTATGTGTGTGAATGAGTACACTGTAAAACCCAACAGTCAACTTTAGCAAATGAAATGAGTGTAGTTAACTCAAAATTTACTGAAAGTTAATTCTACTCATTCGAAAAGAGTTTCGAACTCAGTGTTGAAGTAATGAGTTAATTAAATACCTCATTACTTCAACTTAAATGGAGTAAGTTCACAGTACTCATATAGATTCGTTTTTTTTAAGTCAAATTGTTTGCTGCAATCGTTTTCCTCAAACGGTTTGAGTTGACGTAACTTATTGGGTTTTACAGTACTCAGTTGATTTGAGTTCTCTTCATTTATTGGGTTTTACTGTGCTCAAATTGCTTCGTGTACTCAAATGGATTAAGTTGACAGTACTCATTAAGATTAGTTTTTGAACTTAAATGATTTGTTGCAATCGGTTTCCTCAAATGGTTTGAGTTACCTTAACTTTTTGGGTTTTACAGTGTAAGTATGGGTGTTTCCCAGTACTGGGTTGCAGCTGGAAGGGCATCCGCTGTGTAAAACATATGCTGGATAAGTTGGTGGTTCATTCCGCTGTGGCGACCCCTGTTGAATAAAGGGACTAAGCTGAAGGAAAATGAATGAATGAATACTAATAATGTTTATTTTATGTAGCATCGTTCTGGTGCTCAAGGCACACAATCTTTACAATAACAATGAGAGTAGTAACATAAAAAATGAATTACAAAGACAAGGTAACAAATAGGAAAAAGAATCAGATACAGAACTTAACATTCAGAAATTATGTGCATTTTAAGGAGAGATTTGATTTCATCATTAACGCATGTTGAATTAACTTTTTTCTTTTCCTTTTTTTAGATCACTGTAAAAAAAATGCTGGGTTCCACACAATTCCTTCATGTTGTCCCAACGCACATCGATTAAGTTAACTTAATTGTTTTTACAAATTTAAGTGGATTGAACATGAAGCAATTAAGTTGTTCCAAAAAGAACGTCAGGAATTGTGTTGTTTCAGCTCATTTTAAATAAGCAGCTTGGACAAGCAGCAAAAAGCATTTTTTGAATGTTCAGTATATTTTGAATCATACAATCTAAAAAAATATATTGTTTCAACCAAGTTTTGGGTGAAATTTGACAATCCCAGCTGCTGGGTTAAATTGTTTACTTGTTTCTAACCCAGTGATTGGGTTTGTCCATATTTGACCTACAATTTATTTGAAGTAACCCAGCATTGTTTATACTGTACACTCAAAAAATGATTTTTGCTGCTTGTTCAAACTACTTAATTAAAACAAACTGAATTAACACAATTCTTGACATTGTCTGGGGACAACTTACTTGTTTTAAGTTCAATCCACTCAAATTTGTAAAAACAATTAAGTTAACTTTATCGATTTGTGTTGGGACAACAGCAATTTTTTACAGTGTAAAAAGAAATTTGTTGACTTTACTTCAAAATGTGAGTAAACCCTGTTGTAACTTGAAACTGTTAAGTTGACTTAACTTCATTTTTTAAATTACGCACTTAGTAAATTTACTGAACAACTGTAAGTCAACTCACAATAGTACTCACTTTTTCAAAAGAAGTCAACTACTAATCGCTAGTAATCATTAGTAATCATTAGTAATCGCTTTTTACTGTGTAGAGTGTACATACTATACGATTTGACGGTTGTTCAATGTGAACTAATACATACAAAATATACATTAGGCCTCATTGACTGCATGACTATTTATGCATTGCATATTATACATTTATGTTTTGAGATAGAAGAGGAAGTCAAAGATAGGACAAAAAAATAGTGAAGGAAGTAGGCAAGTTTCTTAAAATGAGGAAGTCTGCAAATAGCCGCACTTACTGAAGTACTAAAGAAAAGGTTTATGTCAGTACAAAAAAAGCGAGAGAAAAGGCAAAAAATCTTGCACTTCTGGCATCAGTGTGCGCTCACAGTTTCAGCATTCAGTCTGCGAGCGAGAACTCCTGAACTGGCAGCTTCTTTTGAACTATCCACTGAGTTTAGAGAGGCTCCACATCCTGTTCAGTTACAGCCATTTGAACATGGTATACAGCCACTGGCCAAACTGAGGGCACTTAAACACTTCATACGGTAAGAATGTGTCTGGTTCTCTATGAATTATTTGTTTATAATGTGTATAATGTTGTGCTGGAGTATGATGTTAAACTGAACTAATTTCTAAAGCAAATTATGCGGCCTAAATTACTGAAAAAGCTAATAATAATAATAATAATAATAATGTTATTGGCCAAAACTGAGTACACTTAAACACTACATACGGTATGAATGTGTCTGGTTTTCTATGAAATGTATGTTTTATGAATGTGTAATGTTGTGCTGGAGTATGATGTTAAGCTGAACAAATTTCTAAAGCAAATTATGAACCTAAATGACTGAAAAAGCTTAAAAAATGTTATATGTTATGTTATATGCCAAAACTGAAGACACATAAACACTTCATACAGGGAGAATGTGTCTGATTCTCTATGAATGATATGTTTTATGAATGTGTAATGTGTGTTGTGCTGGAGTATGATGTTAAGCTGAACTAATTTCTAAAGTAAATTATGCGGCCTAAATGATTGAAAAAGCTAAAAAATAATAATAATAATGTTATTGGCTGAAACTGAGAGCACTTAAACACTTCATACAGTGAGAATGTGTCTAATTTTTTATGAATGATTTGTTTTATGAATGTGTAATGTGTGTATAATGTTGTGCTGAAGTATGACGTTAAGCTGAACTAATTTCTAAAGCAAATTATGAACCTAAATGACTGAAAAATCTCAAAAACATAATGTTATTGGCCAAAACTGAGGACATTTAAGCACATAATACAGTAAGAATCTGTCTGAATCTCTATGAATGATAAGTTTTATGAATGTGTAATGCGTGTATAATGTTGTGCTGGAGTATAATGTTAAACTGAACTAATTTCTAAAGCAAATTACGAACCTAAATGATTGAAAAAGCTAGAAAATTTTAATTATATTTCACATGATTGCTCTTTAAATATTTCATGAGCATGGTTTGTTTATGCTATTTTAAATGATCATCATGCGAATTGTGGTTGTTATTATTATTAGAATACTTCAAATCTTACCATTTTGATGTGGTAGTGAGCAAATAATAGATAAAAGTTGCAAAGTGTTTTAAATTATCAGTATAATAAGAGCACTTTGTTGTGGCATCGATCTGTCATTACTTCTGTAACTTTGAAGTTAGTGGAAAAAGAAAGCTGTAGAAAGATTTCAGATGTTTCTCTGGTTGTTTCGCAATTCTTTTAAAGAAGAAAGCAACTATCTGTTCTAATTTTAGATGTCATTTGAATAATTCACAAGCAATTTATAAATGATTACATATAAATATCTGAGTCTAAGTGATTTTGAATGTGTAATTTTGAAAATATAATTTTAAGTATTTTAAATATAAGATTTTGAAAGTTTTTATTTTAAACTTATTTGAAATTTTACTCATATTGTTACCAATTTGTTTTAAAGTATAATTTAAAATGACAAAATTATATGATATATGCTAAAAACATTTTCACTATTTGAGTTTTAATACAGGCGGTTCATTCCGCTGTGGCGACCCCTGATGAATAAAGGGACTAAGCCGAAGGAAAATGAATGAATGAACGAATAAGTTTTAAAACAAAATGTTACATGATTTAATAAATGACAAATGATTCTAAAACATTTATTAATCCTAATTTCTACATTTAAAAAACGAATGCTGTATTTGTTAATATTATTGAATTGAACTTATCTAACATAAACTAACAAAAAAAATATATTAAGTATTTGTATATATTGTAAAAATTGTGTTGCTCTGTGTTAGTTAATGCTAATTCATTCTTGTTAAGTAAAAACATAATTTTAAAGTGCCATATAGCGAAAATTTCTTCAAAATCATTTTGATTTGAATTATAATGTAATAATTTTGATTAAAACTACACTGTAAAAAATTATATGATCAATAAGTCATGACAACATATGTTTTTAGTTAATTGTAACTTATAAAATTAAGTTAGAACATGATTAAGTAGTTTAATATAATATAAGTT
Source organism: Danio jaintianensis (assembly GCA_903798115.1). Lineage (NCBI taxonomy): Eukaryota > Metazoa > Chordata > Actinopteri > Cypriniformes > Danionidae > Danio > Danio jaintianensis. The sequence continues at coordinate 832,494 of CAIGQV010019430.1, read as the reverse complement.
CAAATGACTCATAAGGTTAATTCGATTCAGCTTAAAATAGTAAGGCAACCAGAACTTTTTTTACAGTGTATGAGTGAAATTTTTATGCACAAAGTTTGTCTTAACGTGATAACCATTTCAACATTTCGTTTTTTTCATTTCAATTTCAGTTTTATTTATATGACACATTTAAACACACACACAAAAACAATAAATAAATAAATAAATAAATAAATAAATAAATAAATAAATAAATGAATGAAGAGTAGAGATGCAAAAACCTCTAAATGGCATCCTGAAATTTTCTTCTAAAATGAGCATTTTTCTCAGTTTCTCATGTTTATATGTTGTTATTTCGCTTTAAAGGCAATGAGAATAACCTATTCATCAGCATAAAAGTGAAATATCTGAACTTACACACAGGAAAAATAGAAGAAATAGACAAACACAATTAGGAAAAAGTTTCAAATTGAGAAGAAAAGGTTCAAATTTAGAAGAAAAGTTCTGATGGCATTTAGAGGCTTTTGCATCTGAACTCTTCATATGTACATTATATTATCTATATTATATATTATATTGTCTATAATGTCTATATTGAATGGCATATTTTAATTTTATAGCTAAATCTATAAACAATAGCACTCGACAGAATGATGATATTTTGCCTTAGTGAAGCAAATTTTACTATATCTCAACACAAAATCCCCAAATCACATAATATACAGTAAACCTACACATCTGACCAGTTGCGATCATTCATTTTATTTAGTCGTTCTGCTTCTTTGTTGCTTTTAGCGATTTCTGCTGCTTTTCTCACAAGTCTGTGACCACAGTTTCCATAACAAACATCAGTCGTGTTACAATAGCACTGACCTGCTCTTTCTCAGCCAATCTGGTTTCTTCTTCATGGAATCTTTTGCGGTTGAACTCATCGCGTTTGCTCAAACTCGCTGCTCTTTTATGCAGACGCTCGAAGCCCTGAGGTCTAGCATTAGCGTTTGAGTTTGAGGTGGCTTTTTGGCGAGCAAAAAAGGGCCAGAGGATGTCTTCTGTTCGCTCAAGTCACATTAAGCCCTTGTTATTGGAGACAAGGGAGCAGATGAAGCAGAATGTAAAGCTTTATTTACTTTATTACTTTATTTCAGTCATTCCTTTCTGTCAGGACATTTGATCAAACTGTATCGGGCTTTATTTACTAGACAAATGCACTGAAAAAATATTCATTGGATTTACTACATTTTTTAAGGTAACTGGTTGCAAACAATTTATATGGGCTGAATGTAAACAAACGAATTAAGTTGAACGTTACTAAATTTAATTTGTTTGTTTAAATTCAGCCCATATAAATTGTTTGCAAGCAGTTAACTTAAAAAAATTTAGTCCAATCTAATGTAATGTAAATCCAATGAATCGTTTTTTTCAGTGTAAACAGTAACACTTTACAGTAAAGCATTAGTTGCATTAGTTAATGTTAGTTCATGTATTTAGAGACAAGATAAAATAACGAACAACACATTATTGCAGTATTTGTTTATCTTTAAAAATGGTAGTTAATTATTAATGTAAAGTAAAACTTAAAGTAGCCTAAATACAGTAGCACAACTTTGAAGATTAATAATGCATTGGAAAATGTTGAACTATGATTAATAAATGCAAAAACAAAGTATTGTTCGTGTTAGTAAATACATTACCTATAATTAAAGGGATAGTTCGCTCAAAATGAAATTGGCTTATTATTTATTTACCGTCAAGTGTTTTCAATGAGTTTTATGAGAGTTTTTTTCTGTCGAACAAAAAAGAAGATATTTTAAAGAATGAAACCGGTAACCATTGACTTTCATAGTATTTATTTTTTCTACTATGGAAGTCAATGGTTACCGCTTTTCAACATTCTTCAAAATATCTTCTTTTGTATTCAGCAGAAAAAAAGGAAAGAAAAAACCTAATAAAAGTTCAAAATCAATTGATGATTAGTAAATATTAAGTTGTCCCCCCCCCCCCCTCCCATTTTTGGGTGAACTGTTGCGTTAACTAATGGAACCTTATTTTAAAGTGCGCCCAAAATAATCACATTTAGAAATTGCTCATATGCACAATATATTATTAGGCGCAAATTCTGTAATTTCCATGTAAAAATATGATGCTGGTATTTGTGTCTTTGACTTGGACTAGTCATCTTGAATTACCCTTAAACTCAGTGTAGGGATGGGCTTAATTTATTGTAAAAATATGATGTTATTGCAAAAGCTTAACCACTTCCTATATGAACTAGTTTCTGGGTGCCACGTGTCTTTTAACTTCTTTCACAAGTTAAGTGTTGCAAATACACATGCATATGTGTGAATACTTAATTTTTCTGTAATTTAATTTGCTTAATTTGCTTAATAATGCTTAATAAATTTTTTGTTGTTGTTGTTATTGTTGTTTGGACAAACTTTCAAATCTTTTTGACCACTTTGAATTATTTTTTTGTACCAAATGTGGCTTCATATCAGTTAAAAGTCTATATGTTATTGAATTTCAGTCTGCTAATGAAGATAAAAGTGCTATATATATTGTTTACTTATATAATATCTTATGTAATATATCATTTTTTTAGCACTAGCATTCGCATATTTCATATTTGCAATAGCTCGGGTTATTAAATAATTAAAAGATGAAACTTTTCATTTGAATAATGCAATAGTAAATGCCAAAATTAGCTTTAACTAATATTAACAGTTGCTTTGTTCATTTGTCATTTTTAGTTCACGTTTAATATATTTATTATGAAAGTCTGAAAGCGTCTATTTACTGTAGAAAAAGCTTCTATTGGACGTTTCTGTTTATACAGTTTGTTCACAATTTGAATAAAATGTTAAAAAACTGCTCAGTTTCATAGCATTTCATATTAACACATTATTATTTAAAACAGGTAATTGCTTTATTTATTTATTAGAATTGCTAGAAAGAAAATGCGTATTGATATTAGGGGTGCTATATCTGTATTTTATTTTTATATCTGTATTTTATTTTGTATTTTATTTTGAACTCTTTTTATGTAATTTTTAAATGCCAAACATACACTGTAAAAAAGCGCAGGGTTCCACACGATTCGTACATGTTGTCCAAACACAAATCGATTCAGTTAACTTAATTGTTTCTACAAATTTGAGGTTGAACATAACACAATTAAGTTGTCCCAAACAACTTAAGAATTGTGCTCTTTCAACTCATTTTAAATAAGTAGTTTTGGACAAGCAGCAAAAGACCGCATGATTAATAAGAAGCACAGATAAAACTTTACAATATTGAAAGTTTCATTTGTTAGCATTAGTTAACACATTAATATTACATAATAAAAAGCAACATCTTGTATAAAACAATTATGAATCTTTATCAGTGTTTATATGATCATATTCATGCTAGTAAAGCTTATTAACAGATACAACTTTTTGATCTTAAAGAGATAGTTCACCCAAAATGTAAAATATACTCACTATTTACTCAAACTCAAGTGGTTACAAAGCTTCATGAGCTTCTGAACACTAAAGAAGATGTTTCGAATAATGTTGGAAACTATTAAATTACATAGTAAAAATAAACACTATGAAGTCAATGGTTACCAACATTCCTCAAAATATCTTCTTTTGTGTTTGACAGAAGAAAGAAACTCGGTAACCCTTTATTTTGATGGTCCGTTTGTTGAATTTAAGTTACATTGCATCTACATGCCAACTAGTTCTCATTAGATTATAAGTAGACTGCTAGGCTGGGGTTAGGGTTGGGGTTAGGGTTAATGTAAGTTGACATGTACTTGCAAAGTTTCTTATGTTAAATGTCTGTTGAAGGAGCAGTATCAACAGATATTAAGCAGACAGTCTACTAATACTCAAATGGACCATCAAAATAAAGTGTGACCAGAAACTCAAACAGGTTTGGAACCAGTGAAGGATGAGTAAATTATGAATTTTACATTTTGGGTGAACTATCCCTTATTAACTTAAATCAATAAATGCTGTAGATGCATTGTTTACTGTTAATTATTGTTAACTAATTTAGTTTATTACGAATGTATAACATACTGAACATACAGCTTGAAAGTTGAGTTGTGATAAAAAGAAAATGAAATGAAAGGGAAAACACTAAAGATGTTAATAGATGTGTTAAAGATAAAATCAAGAAATTAAAAAAAGTGATGTGAGAGCGTGTGAATTTACAGAAAGCAACAAGAAAAAAGCAAATGTGTTCACCACATGCATGCAGAAACAAATAATTCACACACTACATGTGTTTCGGCACTGGTACAACATTTAATCTCCTTGAAAATGCATTACGTTTAAGGTATTTAATGTATTCATGGCTAAATGTTGTTAGGCACAATCTTCATCGTAGTACACAGGTAAAATGATTAGCCTGCCTGTGAAATGTCAACTCTTTTTCAAATATTTACCAATTGATGTTTAACAGAGCAAAGACATTTTCACAGTATCTCCTAGAGAAAGTCTAGTTTGGCTGAAAAGCTAAGAAAATAAAAGTTTTTACTTAAAAAAAACAAAACATTTTTAAGGTCAGTATTATTAGCCCCTTTAAGAAATTACATATTTTTTTCCGATTGGCTACAGAACAAACCACTGTTGTCCAATGACTTGCCTATAATTAACCTAATTAGTTCAATAGATTTTTAAGCTGAATACCAGTGTCTTACAAAATAACTAATGAAATATTATGTACTGTCATCATGGCAAAGACAAATTAATGTATTTGTATAAAGTTATTAAAACTATTATGTTTAAAAAATGTGTTAAAATATATTCTCTCTGTGCACTTGAAAAACGTTTGAAAAAGCATGAACATTTCACAGGAGGGTTAATCAATTTGCCTTCAACTATTTATAAAGCACAGGCTTGAGTGCCTTACTGGTTATGATGATTGGTTAAAAGATCTCAGTGATCAAGTTCTGGAAGTAAAATATCATTTCTCTATAAGGAAACTAATTTTTGGCATTGAGTGATGAAATGTAATGGTTGAGGAGAACAAAACGAGAAGCTGGATTTTGAATACAAAGCCCTGTCATTAAACTCCTATCCTGATAAATTCAATCTGCTTTAAATTGCATGGAGTCAACTAGTGGAGTATGTTTGTGGAAGTGCTGCAAAAAAATGTCTGATTTCAACGGTAAAAACTGTAAAAGTGCTATGGTAAAAATCTGTAATCTGGTAAACAGTAGGTTTATAACCGTTAATTGACTTTCCCCAAATTCCCTACAAGACACTTCTCTTTTTATGCTTTTTGCTGACATTACTGTGACTCTTTTTAGTTTTTTTTTCCCATCGTGATGTACATTAGAGTTTTATGTTACATCTAATGTTGATAAATAATGTTTATTCCATTACTTTAATTTTATGTCTGTTACCATGATAGTGTTTAGTAGTTGTATGAATGACACTGAGCACCTTCTATATTTTAGCATGTTTCTGTGCTTGTGGGAAAAGTTGTTTGTGGTGAACATTGGTTCATAATATGACTTTCTCGGAACCGTATGTTTATGGCTGTGTTAAAATGTCTACAACAAAAGATATGATGTGTAGATGATGTTAGTACTTAAAAACACTAGTGTATTTTAACACTAACACTAATGAATGAAATATGGTAGTTAACCGTAAAAAATAGAAATTATGTTTATGGTTTTGTACCGTACTTGTACTGTAGGGTTTTGTACTTTTATGGTTTTGTACAGTAGCACACACCATACCCTGCCGTAAATTTACCTCTGTAAATTTTATGGATTTTTTTTTGATTTTCTGCGAAGGTTTAGGGTCCATGGGGTGAATAAAAGTACAGCATGCTATTGTTTTATAGATCCGCTATTGAATGTATTATATGTTAGACGTTTACAATATGGTTTAGTAATTTGTGTGTTAAATCTACAGTGTAAATCTTCCGTATTTTGTGTTTTCCGTTTGTTAACGGTTGTGAATTGCATTATGCGACCTTGATCTTGACTTTTATTATAATTTTAATAGTTTAAAGTGATATGTTGAATTTTGAACATCAAAAGAGCTCAGAGCAGAGATCAAGCTCCCATAATGCAATTCATTCATTCATTCATTCATTTTCTTTTCGGCTTAGTCCCTTTATTAATCTGGGGTCACCACAGCGGGATGAACCGCCAACTTATCCAGCATATGTTTTACGCAGCGGATGCCCTTCCAGCCTCAACCCATCACTGGGAAACATTCATACACACTCATACGATACGGACAATTTTAGCTTACCCAATTCACCTATACCGCATGTCTTTGGACTTGTGGGGGAAACCGGAGCACCCGGAGGAAACCCACGCGAACACGGGGAGAACATGCAAACTCCACACAGAAATGCCAACTGACCCAGCCGAGGCTCGAACCAGCGACCTTCTTGCTGTGAGGCGAACGTGCTACCCACTGCGCCACCGCGTCGCCTAATGCAATTCAGAAGCATAAATAAATGGGGAAAATAATAAAAAATAAAAACATGAATCTGGCGGTTCATTCCGCTGTGGCGACCCCAGATTAATAAAGGGACTAAGCCGAAAAGAAAATGAATGAATGAATGAAAAACATGAATCACAAAATTCATTCATTCATTCATTTTCCTTCGGTTTAGTCCCTTTATTCATCTGGGGTCGCCACAGCAGAATGAACCGCCAACTTATCCAGCATATGTTTTACACAGCGGATGCCCTTCCAGTTGCAACCCAATACTGGGAAACATCCATACACACTCATTTAGACACATACAATATGGCCAATTTAGTTTATTCAATTCACCTATAGCGCATGTGTTTGGACTGTGGGGGAAACCGGAGGACCCGGAGGAAACCCACGCCAACACAGGGAGAACATGCACCACAAAATACAGAAAACTGCTAATTTATGGATATTTTTTTACAGTGGGGTACACAACTTCAGAATGTGGTTCGGAGAGCTGCATAGCTGGGGTGATGTCTTACCTTCATTTCAGGATATTTTTAAGAAGTCTGTAAAGAAGCAGAGCCGTAAAGTTGTTAGTGATTTAAGCCACATGCTTAATATATGGTATAGAGGTATATGGTACCAGCCTGTAAATCAAATGTGTGTGGATTTCCATTAAATCCATTATCAATTACATTATTGAAAATTAGGAAATAGTTTTGAGTGTGTGTGTGTGTGAGGAAGATGTTGGTGTTTTGTGGAATGTATTATGTCAGACCAATACAAAGGTGAAACTAGGGTGGAGAAGGCAGTCCGAAAACACACTGCAGATTCAAACTCAAAATTTATCTTTATTTGTCTAAGGAGACATCTATATTGTCTATATATTACCTAAGGATAATTTTTTTCTTGGGCAATCAAGATTAGTTAAGCAGATTAACAATACATTTTAGTGACAAAACAGCTATGAATTTCATGTTATGTTTGCGGCAGTAGTGTGTTATAGTCCATCACAATATCACAGCAATTCCTAACTTGTGGCTAAATTGTATGAATTTGTACAATCTCATTCATACATTTTAGTATGATTTGATCATCCCTCAATGACGGTTGAGTTTAGGGACTGGGGTTTGTTTGCATGCCTCCTTTAAAAAATCTGTATGCTTCCATACAAAATAAGAAATCATATTAATTTATGTGAATTAGCCGCTTTTTATCTGTGAATTAGTCACAGTTGCATCCAGAAGTGTATTGGGTTACAAAAGTTTGAATACTTTGAAACTGAATGTCATTTTTTTAATTTTAGCATTAATCTGAACAGTATTTGGCATTAATATAAAGGGTCTTTGTTGGACTCTAACACTGACAAATAAGTTCAGTGCAGGCTAATTGTGTCTGCAAGAAAAAAAATGGTTCAACATCTAATCTGCAAAAGCATCTAAAGGTGTATCCTTTTTCTGTTCCTAAATTTACATATAAATAATATAATATAATATAAATGACAAACTAAATATGCTCAATGCTCAAGAAAGAAACACACTGAATAAGTGAAGTTTCACAAACTAATTTCGAGAGGAGCACGTGATTTGATTGATCACAGCTGGACTCTCATCTGTAATTATCAGTAAGCCAATCAGACGAGTCCAAACTCACTATAAGTAGCCCATCTAAAATTATTCCCTTATCTTTATTTTCAAAGAAACCCCCCATCCACCCCATCTTCCTCCTTTTTCTCCTCCTTTGCCAGGGGGAGCTCTCGAGAACAACCTGATCTCGTACCCCCTTATTGCTTATCGACCAGGCGGGAGCCCTGGGCTCAATTATCTCCGAGCTCAGGGTTCTCTCCCGGGACAGCATGCCAAACCTGCTATTATTATCAAACAATATCTAAGTGCGAACTCTTGAAAGAGCAGGTGTTGAATGTGTAAATATTTCATAGATTGTTATAGGATCATACTTTTCATTTAGTGCTGCCCTTGAGAAGCTAATACTTGCTTGTTTCCAAGAGATAAAAAGAAGTATAATTTACCCTGATCATTCAATTCATTTTACACACCCTGGCATTAGAATCTGCAGATATTATATTTTATTTTTTTAGAAATTTTTCTCCCAAGGACTTAGATTAAGATGAATGATTTTATGTAATCTAACACATAGAAATAATGAAATGGCAGCCCATGGTCCTGATCTACACCTGATTGAAATTTTTTAAAAGTGTGTATTTCTAATCTGAACCAAAATACATTTTAAAAGTAACTCCAACTATCTCAACCATGTAAACCATTAATAATCACACAGCATGAACTGGATTAAACATATGCTCTTATAGTTTACACTGTGACTGTAAAAAATCAATTTTTAGGCTCCCTAAACTCTGTTGTTGTGTACGCAAATGATGATGTTTTCTCATGCGTCAAAACAAGCAGATGTTTGTGTGTGAGAAAATATCAGATATTGTGTAAAAAAAGGACAGAGCACGAAAACAGGTTCTCAATCTCTATTTTTATTTGAGCTCCATTAAGATGTTGTGTTTCACTTGAAACTTCAGGTTTAATTTTCCCTCATTGTCAGGAAGCCAGACCAGCAGTCCTCAAATTTGTCTGAAAGATCCACATTTGCTGACTTAAAAAAAATAGCATAAATAATGAGATGCTTATTAAATGCTCTGCTGTGATATTGGTCATCTCTTCTTCAGTCTCTTCCACAGATCACTGACTGCAATGTTTCCTAGCCATAACTTTGTCATCAATGATTTTCCACAGATTTTCAATCAGGTTTAGATCAGGACCCTGGGCTGCCATTTCATTATTTCAGTGTTTTTATCTTCAAGGAACTGCTTTGGTTCATTGTCCAGCATGAAAATTGCTGGCTGATTGGGTGATGAATGCAAGAAAAACGCCACTAAACAATGACTCTTCACTATTGATGTCTTTGAACACTTTCCCCAGTCTGACAATGAACTTAATGTTTCACATCAGACTCAAATACAATATACCTTGTACCAGTTTTCTGATCTTGTTTAGTTCAGGTATTGCTCCTGTCCTGTCCTAAATGTAGTGCTCGGCTCAAATTTGCTCAGGCCCTGCACTCATCTTTCTTGTCTTTGTCTTTGAGGTGAGCTCGAGCTGCAAGTTTTCTCTTGTCTTTGTCTTTGTACTGGTCACACAATCTTGGCCAGGCTTAATAGGCGTAAGCAGTCACCTCAACATTTAAAAAATTTTAGGTTGTTAATTTCAATGTCCACTATATTGACCATTTATGATGATCAATCTTTCAAAATTTTGTTTTATATTCTTTTAGTTTCATCAATGATCCACCCCCATGCTTCACTCTGGGCACACAAGAGTCTGGGTGGTGTGCTTTTTTGGGGTTTCTCCACACCGTAACTCTCCCAGATGTGGGAAAGACAGTGAAGGTGGCTTATCAGAGAACAATACATGTTTCACATTGTCCACAGCTCAAGATTTTCACTGCACAGCTTTAATGTGAATTGTCATCTCACATTTACCTAGTTCGCTCTACAAAAAGAAACACTAAGCGCATGTGGACTGTTAATTTGTATTTAACTGTTATATATGTATATGTATATATATATATATATATTTCTAATGAAAATTCAAATGCATAAATAGATCAAATAATAAATCGAACTTTCAAAACAACTACCCAGATGATAAATCAAATGCTCAAACGATCAAATAATAAATCAAAATGCATTCTCAAATGAGAAATCAAACATATCTGATATTTAATTTTCATGAACAACTCAGTAAAATCCTGTAATAATGAAATGACAAATCAAATGCTCAAACTATAATTCAAATCTGGTTTCTGATTACACACACACAGCTGGAAGCTCATGATGTATTGATTACTAGGACTATAGACCATTTTGAGGGATGTAAACAAAAACAATGGTCCCAACGTGTTTCCTGTTTTACATTTTTAATTTCTTTAGCTTCCGAGAATTCAAAAAGAGCCACATATTGATAAATAATGTTATGATAGCTGTTTTAACATTAAGTTATGATTGAATAACTTATTGACTTACATAATAACTTAAGTTATTGATTGCCTTTTGTTACAGTAATGAAATAGTTTGATAACAAGCAGGAAATGTTCATGGGCCAATGACATCGCCACATTGAAATGGTCTATAAAGACACCTCATTCACACAGACTCTTTGCTGAGTCTTGTTTTTCCCTGTGAAGCATTACAAAGCATTTTTCCCTGTTTGTCCTGCCATGTTTTGATCCTTGTCTTGTTTACCTTTATTGTTGTTTTGCCTCCTGTCTTGTTTCTAATTCTGTGTTTAATAAATGTTTTGCTAACATTTGTCTCTGTTTTTTTAAAACAGAGACAAATGTTAGCAAAACATTTATTAATTAATAATAAATAATAATATTATTATTTCAATTCAATTGAACTGTTTGTTTGTTCTGATAATGTATTATTTCTTAATACCAATTTCCAAAAGAGTTTTTTTGTTCACTCAACTTCAGACATTTTAGGTCAGTGCAACTGATGTTTTCAAAAGTTCTGCAAAAAAAGGATATAAGGATTGTTTTTTTTGTTTAGGCATTCCAGTTCTGCAGACAAAAAATGTTCAGTTGGCACAACTTAAAAAGTTTTGTTACAGAGTAGTTCACCTCTCTAGAAAACTAATAATCGTATGTTAACCCATTCATTCATTCATTCATTCATTCATTTTCTTTCCGTCTTAGTCCCTTTATTAATCTGGGGTCACCACAGCAGAAAAAAACGCCAACTTATCCAGCATATGTTTTACGCAGCAGATGCCCTTCCAGCTGCAACCCATCACTGGGAAACACCCATACACTCCTATACACTATGGACAATTTAGCTTCCCGAGGAAATCCACGCAAACACTGGGAGAACATGCAAACTCCACACAACTGACCCAGCCGAGGCTCGACAGCGTTACCCACTGCGCCACCGTGCCCCCCTTACGTTAACCCAACTAAATGTTTTTTGTTTTACTGACAAAGAATTTTTGGCCAGTGCAGCTGATGTTTTCAAAAGTTGAGTGAACAAGGAAAAATAAGGAAATAGGAAATAAGGATTATGGGTTTTTTTTGTTGTACTGGCTTAACATTTTTTACAGTGTGCTGGCACCATTGAAACCCATGTTTGGCATTGGCACGAGTGACCAAAGGTTTGGCTATAGCAGCCCGGCCATGTATATTAACCCTGTGGAGCTCCCGTTTTGGTGGAAACAGGAGAATTGAGGTGCACATTTAATTCTGCAGTGAGTTGAGCAGCTGTGGACAGCTCTTTCAAACAGCTTCCTTTCCGTCCACAGTTACTCCTATTGGGTGTGGTTCGTCCTTCTTGGTGGTATGCTGACATTAGCCTGGATACTGTGTCGCTTGATACATCACAAAGACTTGCTTTCTTGGTCACATATGCGCCAGCGAGACGAGCACCTACAATGTGTCCTCTTTTGATATGTCACCCATAATGTTGTGTGCATTGCAATATTTTAAGTAAAACTGTGCTATTACTCTACTAATTAAACCTTCACTCTCTGCTAAATGAAGATTGGCCACCAGGCTGGTCAAATTTAGCCATGAAACCTCCAACACTAAATTGGCCAGTGTTTCAGTTTTATAGTCCAACCCCTGTATATATATTGGATGGATGGATGGATGGATGGATGGATGGATGGATGGATGGATGGATGGATGGATGGATGGATGGATGGATGGATGGATGGATAGATAGATAGATAGATAGATAGATAGATAGATAGATAGATAGAT
>CAIGQV010019430.1:789279-820287 GCA_903798115.1 Danio jaintianensis | reverse complement strand
GATAGATAGATAGATAGATAGATAGATAGATAGATAGATAGATAGATAGATAGATAGATAGATAGATAGATAGATAGATAGATAGATCTAAAGCTAAAATTTCAACAACAACAAAACTGATCTCCACCTTTTCCTTTTCCAGGTTATTAGCGCTCCTCTAGGTTTCCCAGAAGGTTGATCAGATATGGTGGACAAGGTGCAGGTGCTGCCATACTTCTTCGGCAACATCACCCGTGAGGAGTCCGAGGTTTATTTGCAACAGGGAGGATCAGGAGACGGTCTGTACCTGCTCCGCCAGAGCCGCAGTTTCCTCGGTGGCTATGCCCTGTCACTGTCCTACGGCCGCCAGTTCTACCACTACACTATCGAGAGGGAGCTGAACGACACCTATGCCATCGCCGGAGGCAAATCTCACCGGACGCCTATAGATGTGATCGACTACCACTCGCAGGAGTCTGACGGCCTCATCTGCCTGCTGAAGAAGCCCTTTCACCGGCCCCGCGGCACAGAGCCCAAAGTCGGGCCCTTTGAAGACCTGAAGGAGCAGCTCATCCGGCAGTATGTCAAGCAAACCTGGAATTTACAGGTTGGTGAAAGAGTTTATGAGTTTATTTAATTTCATTCTTTGGTTACACTTACAATAAGATTGTTTTAGTTATTGTTAGTTAATGCATTTACTAACATGAACAAACAATGAGTAAAACATTTATTACAGTATTTGTTCATGTAATAATATAATGAAAATAATGTTGTTCATTGTTAGTTGATGTTAACTCACAGTGCATTAACAAGCATGAAATTGGATTTTAATAATGCATTAGTAAATGATAAACTATGATTAATAAATGCAGTACAAGTACTGTTCATTGTTAGTTCTTGTTAGTAAATACATTACAACTAACGAAGCCTTATTGTACAGTGTGACCCACTCTTTCATAGCTCATAATACCGTATATAGTATATGTGGTAATTCATTACTATTTTTTTCCCGAATATGTTAGCATAACTTATTCCCTTGCTACTTTTAAATATTTCATTTATTGCTATAGGAGCCTACTTGCTTGTTTCCAAGAGACAAAACAAATATAATTTACCCTGATCATTCAATTCATTTTAATTTTATTTTTAGAAATTGTCCTTAGCAGACCCAAGGAATTAGATTAAGACGAATGACTTTATGTAATATAACACAGAGAAATAATGAAATGGCAGTCCAGGGTCCTGATCTAAACCTGATTGAAAATCTGTGGAAAATGACAAATTACAAACATTTTTTAAAGTGTGTATGTCTAATCTGAACTGAAATACATTTAAAAGAATTCCATTTCATTTCAAACTCATGTGGTAATTCATTACTATTTATTTTTTGGCGAATATATTAGCATAACTTAGTCCATGGCTACTTTTGCTTGTATTTTTTTCTGAACAAAATCAGAAACTTTGTATTAGTACCATTTGATATGAGTACTGTGTCTTTACAATTAATTGCTTGATGCCTTCCGTACATCAATTTGGATAAAAGCGTCTGATAAATCAATGTTTCCCAACACTGTTCCTGGAGGCACACCAACAGTAGATGTTTTCAAACTCTTCCTAATCAAACACACCTATATCAACTCATCAGAACATCCAAAACCTGAAATTAATGGGTCAGATAAGCGAGACATCCAAAATATGTACTGTTGGTGTGCTTCAAGGAACATGGGTTGGGATTTTACTTTTTGTGCATTTCTTCAAACACTTTTATGCCAAGTTGTAAATATTTTACTATTTGTGAATAAAAGCATCTGATAAATCACTGTTGCACACCAACAGTACACGTTTTCACACTCTTGTAATGTTGGTGTAAAGGTAAAGATAATTTGTAATGGTTTTACTTTGATTTCTTTAAACACTTTTATGCTGTTATTTTACTGTGAATTTGTCAGCATCTCATGGGAAGTCGCAACTAGTTTACTTTTTGCGCATTTCTTCACAACACTTTTATACCAAGTCATATTTTACTATTTGCCAACATGTGAAGATCTCATGACAAATCGTAACTATTTTGCTTTTGCGCATTTCTTCACAATCCTTTTATGCCAAGTTCTACGAATTTAACTATTTGTGATTGTCAACATCTCATGACATTTGTAACTATTTAATTTTTTCCAAATATGTCAGCATTCCTTGGCAAGTTGTATCTTTTACTTTTATGGCCAACTTTTTAACTCAGTCTAATGGCAATTCATAACTAGACTTTTTTCAAACTTGTCAACACATTCTCAGTGCAATTCATAGTCATTTTACTTTTTGTACATTTGTCAACACAGTCTCACTACAATTCAGCGCTATTGTCCTTTTAGGAAATCTGTAAACTCAGTCCTGTGCAAATCCGTAACTACTCCCTTCTCTGCTATTTTAAAAACATCAATCGATTTTATTTTTAGCAACTTTGTCAAGATCTTCTCATAGTCGTATATAACTATTTTACTTTTTGTGAATTTGTAAACTAAATTTTATTGCAGTTGAGAAGAATGAAACTTTTTTGGGAATTTGCAAACATGAGATTGAGTTAGTATTAGCATTTTAGATTTTTGCACAGAATGAGACAATTGTTGAAATGCGGTATTGAGTTGATACTTTATAACATACATATTCTTTTTAATTTTGTATTTTCTTGTGTGTGTGTACCAGTAAATTTTGATCTTCTTGGGATATTTTTTGGTTCTCATGAGAAAATCAGCTCATAAATCACACAGAATAAAGTACTTTGAAAATTTAAAGATGCTAATTGTTTCCTGTGAGGGTTGGGTTTAGGGGTAAGGGGATAGAATACAGTATAAATCTCTGTACAGTATAAAAATCATTACATCTATGGGAAGTCCCCTTAACGATGGCTGTACATGTGTGTGTTTTTGTGTGTGTGTGTGCGTGCGCGTGCGTGTGTGGTTGTGTGAAACAGCTCCTTTTTTGTTTGACAATACAAATGTTTCTTACTCTTCCAACTTAATCACCTTGCCAATTCAGATACATAATGTTTTTACTTCCATTTTCATCAAATTCCCAATTAATAAAGAATGATTGTTCTTTTTTTTGTCTGAATATACTGTTTTACTCAGAAGTATGTTAGGTTATGAGAATAAAATAAGGTGTGACCATTTTTTGTCTGACTTTTCACAACAGCCTTTGCACATTAGGGTTGTGTTGGTGTCAGTTTTTGATCTTTTGCAGCAATTGTGAATATATTTATGGCTAAAAAATATTGTTGTTGTTTGTGCGACAGGGTTCGGCACTGGAGCAGGCCATCATCAGCCAGAGGCCTCAGCTGGAGAAACTCATCGCCACAACAGCGCATGAGAAAATGCCCTGGTTTCACGGCAAGATCGATCGCGAGGATTCAGAGCTGCGTTTGCTCAATACCTCACGCGTCAACGGCAAATTTCTGTAAGTTTTCTTCTCTTCTTGAGTAACATGTAGAACATCAAGACACATGTGATCCTAATGTGAGTATTAAGACTCGCCAACAGTGAATATGAAGAGTCATTTGAAACAATTGAAGAGTCATTTGTGTTTTCCTTAAAGGGGACCTATTATGCCTATTTTTTACAAAAGTGTGAATGCTCAAAATATCACACAATTTTTTTTATAACTTTTTGAAACTGCCCCTTTTAGGTTTTGATCCTAATTTTCTTCACTGTCAATTTAAATTTAAACGAGATTGTGCTCCCAGCCCTCTTTTTAAAAGGGGGCAGAGCTACAAATGCCTTTGTGTCAGCTAAGAGGCAGATTCAAAACTCCAATGACAGACAGCTGCTTCTCACTCAGGGCTGTTTATGCTAACTAGGGAGAGATCTTCACTAATGGGCGGGGCTTTCCCCCTCTGATGACATGTACAAAGGGAGAATATCAATCAAAGTGTTTCTGCAGACTGTTTTTATGAAGTTTGATTAAAAGAAATTAGAATTAATTAATTTTTACCATTAGAGGCTGGCTGTATTCAAACACTGTTGCCACACAACTGTGTTTAAACCACTTGTAAAAGTGATTTTTGCACTTTAAGAATCCTCAGTGAACAGATCTTAAAAACACATTTTTATCTAAGAATAACAATGTTCCACTATAATTAATTAATTTATTTTTGCCAATTTAAAAGGTTCAATGGATGTTAAAATTTACATCGGTGCAAATAAAAAAACTCAATTTTTACGAGTGAACAATACATTATCTTCACTCTTAAAATCTGTGTGAAATCAAAAAGTACTAATATTATTTAGCTAGCGCACGTTGTTATGTGAACAATTAATTCATGCAAGTTAATCCACTGAATAAAAAATGTCTGTTTTGGTAATCTTCAATCAAAGTCTGACCATTTTCATCTGCGTTCGGAGTGGCGGTCCTTCTTTGGCTTTAGCCGAAATATTCTTAGCCACACCTCTCTTGCCATTAGTTTGCTATGAGGGAATGTTGCGCAAACATAAAGCCCCACTCCCTACTCAGTATTAGGTTTCAGTTTGAAGTACATACTAAACCAAAAGTCTTATTTTAGTACATACTAAAATAAAAAGTCAGCAACTTCCGGTTTAAGCGAACTATAAAAATAAAGGTGTCAGGAAAAACCAAAAAGGTATTTTCACAGTGATGTCATTAAAGAACCTTTTTTCAGTTCTCCAAAGAACTAAAATAGTATGAAGTACAATTTCATGGTCACGCTTTATTTTAATGTACAATTTACACAATTAGCAAGCCAATAACCATTAACTAAGACTTTTAGCTCAATACACTACTAATTAGCTGCTTATTAATACTTAGTAAGATAATAGTTGGGTTTAGGCAGTGGGTACACTGTAAAACCCAAAAAGTTAAGGTAACTCAAACCATTTGAGGAAACCGATTGCAACAAACAAGTTAAGTTCAAAAACTAATCCAAATGAGTACTGTAAACTTAATCCATTTGAGTAAAAGAAGCAATTTGAGCACAGAAAAACACAATAAATGAAGAGAACTCAAACAAACTGAGTACTGTAAAAGTTAAGTCAACTCAAACCGTTTGAGGAAAACGATTGCAACAAACAATTTGAGTTAAAAAACGAATCTATATGAGTACTGTGAACTTACTCCGTTTAAGTTGAAGTAATGAGGTATTTAATTAACTCATTACCTTCAACACTGAGTTCAAAACTCTTTTCAAATGAGTAGAATTAACTTTCAGTAAATTTTGAGTTAACACATTTCATTTGATAAAGTTGACTGTTGGGTTTTACAGTGTAGGATTAGGGATGTAAAATCTAATCATTTCTTTATAAGCACTAAAAATAGTTCATATCCTAATAATAGACAGGTAATAAGCCAGTAGTAAATGGTGTGAATTGTTACTTAAACTAAAGTGTAACCAATTTCATAATCTACATTTTAATTTTCCTGAATGGGTGCATAAATTGATCAAAAGATAATAAAAGTATTTATTCATTCATTCATTCATTTTCCTTCGGCTTAGTCCCTTTATTAATCTGGGGTCGCCACAGCGGAATGAACCACCAACTTATCCAACATATGTTTTACATAGCGGATACCCTTCCAGCTACAACCCAGTACTGGGAAACACCCATACACGCTCATTCACACTCATATACTATGGCAAATTTAGTTTATTCAATTCACCTATATGTCTTTGGACTGTGGAGGAAACTGGAGCACCCGGAGGAAACCCACTCAAACATGTGGAGAACATGCAAACTTCACACAGAAATGCCACACAGAAGTGACCTAGCCGGGACTTGAACCAGCAACCTTCTTGCTGTGAGATGACAGTGCGTGCTGACCACTGAGCCACCGTGTGGCCCCCAAAGCATTTATTACAGTATTTATTTATCTTTGATAACATTAGTGAATTTCCCAGTGATGGGTTGCAGCTGGAAGGGCATCCTCTGCATAAAACATATGCTGGATAAGTTGGCGGTTCATTCCGCTGTGGCGACCCCAGATTAATAAAGGGACTAAGCCGAAAAGAAAATGAATGAATGAACATTAGTGAATGGTAATTAAGTTGTTCATTGTTAGTTGATGTTACCTCACAGTGCATTAACTAATGTTAACAAGCATGATTTTGGATTTTAATAATGAATTAGTAAATGTTGAGCTATCATTAATAAATGCTCTACAAGTTGTGTTAATTCTTAGTTCATGATAGTAAATACATGAACTAATATTAACTAATGAAACCTTTTTGAAAAGAGTAACCTTATTAAAAGTCCAAAGTAAATTAGCATTTTTGCATGAATTACATGAACGATTCAGTGTTTTAATTATATTATAGTTTATATATTAATTAAGAATGACGGCATGGTGACTCAGTGGTTAGGACAGTCGCCTCACAGCAAGAAGGTTGCTGGTTCGAGTCCCGGCTGGGCCAGTTGGCATTTCTGTGTGGAGTTTGCATGTTCTCCCCGTGTTTGCGTGGGTTTCCTCTGGGTGCTCTGGTTCCCCCACAGTCCAAAGACATGAGGTATAGGTGAATTGAATAAACTAAATTGGCTATAGTGTATGAGTGTGTGTGTGTGAATGAGAGCGTGTATCCCAGTACTGGGTTGCGGCTGGAAGGGCATCTGCTGCATAAAACATATGCTGGAATAGTTGGCGGTTCATTCTGCTGCGGCGACCTCTGATAAATAAGACAAAACTCTAAAGAGTATATACTTTTAACACATGCTCTCCAGTGTTCAAAACGTTGCATGATGCATTCATTTTATTAAAGAAGCCTTGCATTTGCAGGATCACTGGTTCTTGTAACCCTTTTTTCCACACAAATACTATAGGAACATTACTTTAGTTCACCCATACACAAAATGCACATAGTTTCATTAAACAATCATTAACAATCATTAAATATTGCTGTTTAAAATATAATATTATACATTATATTATATTATGTATACATACGTGTAGAGAGAATAGTACAGACAGTGGAATCATTGAACTTTTTTCAATGAAGTTTTATTCATCCAATTACAACATAGGTTTACTGTAAAAAAAACAACAGAATAGTAAAGTCAGCCAAAGTTTTCTCACTGCATATCTCCATATAGAAAGCTGACAAACTGATTAGTATGTGGTAACATATGTAAATTACAAATGTGACTTACTGTAAAAGTTCATATTTGCATTTCCCATATATAAAACATATGTCTTTTATGTCAAAATATTGCAAAAATCACTGTTTACATTTTTCAATCACTAGAATTACAAATTTGTACATATGTTAAAAATTATATATGTATAAAATTATATATGCGTCCGTGCGTGCATGTGTGCGTGCGCGCGTGTATGTGTGTGTGTGTTTTCATATACAGCTATATATAAACAACATATAAAATTATGGGTAATATATTATATATTTAAACATATATGTGCATAATTGTAATTTCAATGGTTGAAAATTGTGAAATCTTTGCAATATTTTTACATATTTTATGTATTCATTCATTCATTTTAATTTGGCTTAGTCCCTTATTTATCAGGGGTCGCCACAGCGGAATGAAGCGCCAACTATTCTAGCATATGTTTTACACAGTGCCCTTTCAGCTGCAATATTTTACATATGTATGTAAAATATGTATTTTACATATGTGAAATCAAAATAGGGGTGGCGTGGTTGCGCAGTGGGTAGCGTTGTCACCTCACAGCAAGAAGGTTGCTGGTTCGAGTCTCAGGTCAGTTGGCATTTCTGTGTGGAGTTTGCATGTTCTCCCCGTGTTCGCGTGGGTTTCCTCTGGGTTCTCCGGTTTCCCCCACAGTCCAAAGACATGCGCTATAGGTGAATTGGGTAAGCTTAATTGTCCGTAGTGGATGTGTGTGAATGAGAGTGTATGGGTGTTTCCCAGTGATGGGTTGCAGCTGGAAGGGCATCCGCTGCATAAAACATATGCTGGATAAGTTGGCAGTTCATTCCGCTGTGGCAATCCCAGATTAATAAAGGGACTAAGCCGAAAAGAAAATGAATGAACGAATGAATGAAATCCAAATATGAACCAGTATGTCACAGTATGTAATATTTCCATATATCAGATTTCTATTTGGCATCTGCATTTCTACATCTGCATTGGTCTTGTGGATTGGGCCACAGGTTCTCCTCCACATCACAGTGCATGTTTTTATTAGTGAAGCATCTGGGAATGAACCTTCTGGCCTGACATTGGTCTGCTGTGATTGGTCTTTCTTACATACAGTAATGTCAAATATGAAAACATTGTCTGTAAACGTGTCTGTAAAAGTTACATTTCTGATAAAGAATAAGGATGACATATGGCATCTATAGATAATGTAGTCCAGCTGGGTCATCTTCTGTGGTGACTGCTGTCATTTGATTTATCCTGAAACTTTCATCATCTAAATATGTAATATTGAACAGTACATCAGTTTCCATGCATCAAGAGTTATGCATCAGTTACTTATCATTTTGAGCGCTTGTATCAGTTGATAGTTACATCATTTTAATTAAGTGAATGCACAATTATTTCAGATTTAATGTGTGACTTGCAATTTGAAACGGAATTAATTGGATGTCAAATTGTGCTATTTTGAACAGGTGATTTTAGTTCAATCAACAAAGTATCTTTGACTTGACTGTATTGTATCCAAGCATTTAAAAAAAAGTGTAAATGTGCAAATGGTTGTAAATTTTGTGTCTAGAGTTTTGAAAATTGACATTAGGGTTCTGAAATTGTAGCAAAATGATTGTTGATCTTGATTACAATTATATATGCCATCATAAATAATAAAAAGTGAATCCAAAGCTACTGCGATTAACAAAACAAGAACAACCAAATAATTAAATAATAAAAGAATATAGTATAGATCAAATTTGTCATTGAATTTTGAAAAGGAGGCTGGATGAAGCTTAAGGCAAAGGTTTTGGACTGCAGTTAAAGTGAAAGCAGTGAGACAGAAAGAGGCGCTGTGTGGTTTCCGCTCTGACACTGTTTGAGAGGGACTTCCTGAACTGACCGAAGGCGGAAAACAACAACAGGCTGGGTGGGGGTAGTGTGTGTATGTATGTGTGTGTGCGTGTGAGTGTGTGCGTATGTAGACTGTGCGTTTTCTTTAAATAGAACACTTGCAAGTAAAGGATGGGTATGTAGTCCTCAGAATAATGGAAAAAGATGAATGTTGGTTTACAAGACAAAGACGGCTTTGTCCTCAAAAGTGATGTGCCTGCACCTTTCAATGTTCTAGTTTTTGCTGAAGCCTTTTAAAAAGGAAAATGTCACTTTGAAAATATTGAATTGCTGTTTATTTTACTATTTGCAGTTTTATGAAGCATTTATTGGTTTACCAAATACCCCAACTTTATACTGAATCTGAATGCTGAATCTTGGTTTTGAAAAACATCCACAGCTCCATCTAGTGTTCATTTGTGTGTAATATAATCAGAAGGCAGACTCGGTTAATTATGTAAGGAATGTAGAAACACCTTTTCACAAGACGGTGAAAAGCTTCTTAAATTCTTGAAAGTTTTTAATATTTCAATAATAAAAAAATGTATGTACATTCATAAAGCTACACTTTATATTAAAGGCCACCTATGATGCAAAATCCACTTTTGGAAGCTGTTTGGACAGAACTGTGTGTAGGTATAGTGTGTCTACATTTATATTGGAGTGAAATGAACACAACACAAGTCTTTTTTTTTTTCAATTTTTCTGATGTTAAAATAGGATCCAAATACCAGTCATTTTGATGTCCACCGCAACATGACGTAGGAGTGCGGTTTTCTACAGTGGCCAAGAGAGCTAAACGTGCTGCAATTTAAGAAAACACACGCAATTACAAAAAAACACCAGCAAATTAAGAAAAGATCTTCATCCGTTTGACAGCACAAACGGAAGAAAATGCAGCGTGTTTTCTTAATTTGTTTGCATTGTGAGGATTTGCAACACTTGTGCTGTCAAACCGATGAAGATCTTTTCTTAATTTGCTGGTGTTGTTTTGTAATTGCATGTGTTTTCTTAAATTGCTGCACGTTAAGCTCTCTCGGCCACCACAGTATTCCCCGTCTACCGTATTAACATGTCTTCGTAGTAACCAATATAAACATGTCCACAGAACAGCATTTGCAAAGAAACTGGGATTAAAAGATCTGTTTAGCTCTCTGTCATCATCTGCACCTCAAGAATGAGTTTTACAAGTTTAAAACGTTTTTAAAACAGAGCATGTTTGTAATTAAGAAATAACAGTAAAATCGCTTTGTAATTCATAACCACTGGAATCAGCACAGCTGCATAGTGTCAGTAAATGCGTGTGTGTACTGCAAACTTTGTAACAGCATTTGTGTGACTCATCATTGCAGAAAGTCTTGAATAAACTCCACCGCAAATACATCAAATAAACTTACTTGGTATTTTTGACTCATAAACTGAATCTCTGCTTCGTCCCTGTCTGTCTCTGTCACTGACTGCTGTTTATCTTACATAACACAAGAGAAGCAGATATGCACATGGAAACGGTGGGCGGGGAGAACAAGCTACACTTTGCTTTGAGCTCAAAATGGGCATATTCTGCATTGTATAATAAAAAATCTGATGGGTATTTTGAGCTGAATCTTTATAGACAGATTCTGGAGACACCAATGACTTTTCTTACATATGTGGCATCACATAGTGATGTACATCTATACATCATGTAAAAGGGGTAAAATAGGAGCCCTATAAATCAGTAGCATATCTAGTAAAAACTTATACAAGTTTTCTAACGCAGCATCTATGAATGTGACAGTAAATTTGACATTGTTCTCACATTATTTTTTTTTCTTTTTCTAAATATTGTGAAAAAAACTCTTATTGAGTTTTTCTTTTGTTATTTGAGCAAATTAGAATGCAAAAACGTATTAGTGATACACTCGCTTTCTCTAAGTTTACCTAACTATGCTCAGATATTTCAGCTCAAAATACCACACAAATATTTTTATAGCTCTTTGAAACTGCCCATTTTAGGCTTTGATCCTTTTGTGCCATTTTGGTGACTGTTGCTTGAAATTCAAATGAGATTGTGATCCCAGCCCTCTTTTTAAAATGCCTATGTGTCAACATAGCAGCAGATTCAAAACAGGACTAACATTTTCTCTGTGAAAACTGAAAATGCCACGTACTATTGGCTCTGAAGAAAGCAGTCTAGGGATACGGTGTTTATTTGTGCATCCAAAAAAATCCACATTTATAATGCCTCTTAGTCACTGACATTCTCTTCGCTAGGTACAGTGCGAAAACTCTAATGGCGGATGGCTGCTTCTCACTCAGGGCTGTCTGTGCTAATGAGATCATCAATAATGGGTGGGGCTTTCCCCCTCTGATTACATGTACAAAGGGAGAATGTCAATCAAAGTGTTTCGGCAGACAGTTTTCATGAAGTGTGATTATAAAACATAGAATTAATAACTTTTTACTATTGGAGGCTGGCTGTATTCACACACTGTTGCCAAACAACTGGTTTAAACCTCATATAAATGTAATTTTTGAATAGTAGGTCCCCTTTAATGCACACCTGAGGTGGTGATGTGTCCACAATGCTAGGTGAAAACGTCAGTTGTGCATTATTTTCTAATAATTCAACAGACCGCAGTCAGTTATTGCGGTTATCGCACTTAAGACACTACCGCACTAAACTATGGTTACCGCACCTAAAGACATTGATCATGTGTCAGGTTTTCATCCACAAACAGCTCTTGTGTGTAGTACTACTGTACATTCTTACACATATATTCTAAAGTGTTCTGGTTTGTTCTGTTTTAACTGAAATGATTCAGTGTAGTGATATTGAACTAATGTGGTCAAAACCTGCCTGGAACTACTTTAGTTTTAATGAAAATAATGGCACAGCTTAGAATGTTCATCAGCCAATCAGAATCAAGCATTTAACAGCTCTGTAGTATAGAATAATATGTCGAAGGAAGAATAATTGAAGATGCGCTGCTCATAATAAATCAATTCAATGGACCGGAGTTAATTATTCTGCTTATACTATGGTTCCCACACCTAAAGACACTGTTCAGATGCTGTATTTCAAGATATTTGTCAGAGTTTTGTCCTCATACAGCTCCAGTGTGGAGTACTTCTTACACATTTCATCTGCAGACTTTTTCTATGTTTTTAATTAATTTTGCCTGTTGTAGACTGTAAAGTAATTTACATCTGTGTCATAAATATGGTCAAGACCTGTTGGAAGTACTTTAGCCAGTTGTTGTTAGATCAGATACGGTTGCGGCCGGGAGTTAACGAGAATTATTTATAATATTTATTAAATTTCTTTCCCAGTGATGGGTTGCAGCTGGAAGGGCATCCGCTGCGTAAAACATATGCTGGATAAGTTGGCGGTTCATCCCGCTGTGGCGACCCCAGATTAATAAAGGGACTAAGCCGAAAAGAAAATGAATGAATGAATTTATAAAATTTCCCATTTACTGTATTTTATTAATGTCTACCCCTAACCCAACCCTAAACTCAACCATAACAATACTGTAAAACAGTAGTTGTACCGAGTATTATTTGTTATTTATTAAATTACCCAATAAATTGTATTTTATTAACACCTACCCCCACCCCAACCCTAAACCCAACCATCACAGTACTGTAAAAATATTAATTATTGTTTTACAGTGTTACAAAAATTATGCTACACTGATGTGCGTATCCGCAGATTGCACTTCCGGCCAGCGGTGTATCCTATCTAGACTTTACCACTTTAGCCATGCACACATTAGAATATTCATATCAGCCAATCAGAATCAAGCATTCAACAGTCCTGTAGTATAATAATCCGTCTTTCGGATGAGACGTTAAACCGAGGTCCTGACTCTCTGTGGTCGTTAAAAATCCCAAGAGTAGGGGTTTAACCCTGGCATCCTGGCCAAATTTGCCCACTGGCCTCTGTCCATCATGGCCTCCTAACCATCCCCATATCATAATTGGCTTCATCTGTCTCCTCTCCACCAATCAGCTGGTGTGTGGTGTGCGGTCTGGCGCAATATGGCTGCCGTCGCGTCATCCAGGTGGATGCTGCACACTGGTGGTGGATGAGGAGATTTCCCCCAATGTGTAAAGCGCTTTGAGTGTCTAGAAAAGCGCTATATAAATGTAAGGAATTATTATAATGTGAATTATTTTGCATTCTCTTCTTAACACTTGTAATTTTCTCTTCGTCTTACAGAATCAGACAAAGAGAAAACAGTGGCAGAAACAAGTCCTATGCGCTGTGTCTCCTGCATAACAATCAAGTCATGCACTATCGAATCGATAAGGACAGGGCTGGCAAACTCTCCATTCCTGATGGCAAGAAGTTCGACACACTATGGCAGGTAATAAAAAGAGACATGACAAACCTGGTTTAAGATTTAAGAGCAGATGCTGATGATAATCATGATAGAGCATGGTGATTAGAATCAGCCAGCTCTCTCCGGCACTAATAAATGCAGAGAAATGCTCAAAACCTGATGACATGACTGCATACTCTCCAGTCCCAGCAGCCAATCACAACTCAGAATTAATGGAGTTTCCTCACATTTTGTGAAAACCACAAAACAACTCATTTCAACTTCCTAATGCTGTTTTCAATAATGTATAACCTATCTCAAAAATATGATTGGGGATTTCATGAATGTTTAAAATGTAAACAGTATGTGCATCAAAATCAAAATGTCCCATTTTTGGAAGGGTTTTAGGGGATCAAAGTAAAACTTTGTGAGGGTGCCCCATGAGTGTGTTCATAAGAGCCCAAAAATTACTTTCTGTCTTTTCTCATAGAGCAGTTTACTGTCAGAAAAACTGTTGAAACAGTCAGTAATATAGTAAAAAATAAATAAATAAATAAATAAATAAATAAATAAAACATAATAAATGGGAAATATAGATGAAATAAACAATGGACCCTGCTAAAAATAATTTACAGAAACTGAAAAAGGAATCAAATACATTGGTCGTCACTGTATGAGGTAAATATACACTGATTCTTATCAAAGTTACCATAGTTATTCATTGAAGAGCAGTGAAGGATCCTCTCATTTTCTTTAGCTTTTTGACTAGCATTAACCCTTAAAGGCGCTGTATGTATTTTTTGTCGCTAGAGGGCAACAACAAATAAAGGCATAGTACAAGTAGTTATTAAAAATGATTAGCATGGTATTATGAAGCAGAGTAAGGTTGAAAAACATTGAAGTGAAACAATTGTAAAGTTTATTTTTAATGCTGCTCAGTGCAGTCTAATAAAACACACAACAAATTATAGCGTGTTTGCCATTGTCCTGTTTTCTATAACATCAAACAGGAAATTGAGGGTGTGTGACATCATTAGCCTGGCCACACAGTACACAGTCCGTGTCACTAGTTAAAATTGCTTATTTCACTGGATTTGAACATTCTTCGAAACATTTTGGATAATGTAAGAACATAAGTCAGCAAAATATATAACACTGTACTTGTGTTTTTTTGATATTTTAGTACAAAAATCGTACATAGTGTGGCTTTAAGTGCATAAATTAGGTTTTAGATGACCCACAAAAATCATTTGCTACCCTCCACCCCCTTTTTGTTTTTAAAGAAATCTACCTTTTTAATGTGCATCAATATATCCCTTATAAACAATGCAACAAGGAAAATCAGTTATTAAAAGATGTCTGTTTTCTAATGATTTTGTGTAAAAAGAGAATAGGGTCACTGGTGACCCGAGGTGTGTAATAATGTTGGTAGATTTTTCATGTACAACACAATTCAATATCTAATGACTCAGCAAGTGCAATTCAACTTTATCCCTCAAAGTACCAATGTTTGATTAACAAATAATTTCAGATAATTAACAGATATTTAACAGGCATAAATCCAAATAACATTTCCAGCAAATAATAATGATTTTAAATGACTATTGATGAGTATTCTGGGGCTTTACCGTGATTCTTTAAAAGAGCATTTCAATTTAAAACACTTTTATAGAAAATAATAATCTCAGATGCTTAGCAATAAAGGAGATTTCTGTTCTTCAGGCTTGCAGAGGTAGACATTGACTTTGAATGTGGTGACCAAAGGGACAAATGACGTGTTATATTTAGATTTCCTGCTTGTGTGATTGAGCGTAGCACAAAGCATCAAAGCTTTAGCAAGGTTAAGGCTATAGCAAGGCCACTAACTACAGTAGCCCTGACAAACATCAGCCACATTGAGATTTGAAGAACTTGAATGAGGTTCCAATAAGGTGGGTGCGTATTAAAAGCATATGTTAACATAGAAATGCTTAGATATACAGTAGGCGATGATGCGTCACAACATTGCTGTGTAGCTTTTCAAAAGTGTGTTGATCTGGAGTATGTTTTTTTCTAAGGGTTCATCTTCGAATACTAATATAAAGCATGAAATCTACAAATACACTCAAAAAAACATACTCCCACACTGACGATTTTTATACCGTTTGCTGAAATACAAAAGTTTTCTACAAAATGGCCTCAGCCTGCAAAGCGTAACCACAACACTGAAGCAATGGCCTGTGATGATGGCCAGAGTCTGATTTGATGTGAAATGTGTTGTGTATATTATAGCTGGTAGAACACTATTCTTACAAGCCTGACGGCCTGCTCCGCGTGCTCACCGAGTCCTGCCCAAGACCATCACATCATTCAGAGGTACGTACATCCACAGCTATAACCAAAACACACACTGCAGTCAAAATGCATGTCAGGCCATCTTATAAAAAGATAGTCCATCCAAAAATGTACATTTACAGTTCATTTTCTTACCTTCAGGCCATCCAAGATGTAGGGAACATTTTTTTTTTTTTCAGAATATTTTTAGCTGAATTGGCGGTCCTTGATAATTCGTATACTGCAAGTCAATAATCACCCATTTTTGGGATTAAAAATGAACACGTACTAAAGTGTTAAATGTTGTGTGCTCATCTATAAACGCTGAGCCGAACTGAGTTTGACACTTGTGCTTTAGTCATTCAAAAACAAAATATTGCAATGTTCATTTTTCCCCAATATCATACAGCCCGAATAGCACATTTAGATCTGTTAACGATCATGTTAAGGCCAACAACAGCCAATCAAGAGCCAATCTGACAACGAGCAGCCAATCAATACAGGCCAGCAGCCAATAGCATTTTTCAACACAAGCATATTTTTTACTACTTGAAACTTCCCGTGCATAGAAATAAAAAAAAAATTGAAAATCAAGTAGAATCCTTTTCGAATCAAGTAGAATACTTTTACTACTTGAAACTTCCCGTGCATAGAAATAGAAATAAAAAAAAACTAGAAAATGCTAGTGCCGCTTGTGTGGGTTCGGTTTGTTAATTGTCCTCTCAGTGCGTTTATGTGTGCACACAATCATTTTTTTTTTTTTTCGCGCTCAAGTTTGGAATTTTCTATTTCTTCAGGTTTACAGTACTGTAATTCGCTTGCACGCTGCTTTCGAACGTCATAACATACAAACAAGCCCAAAAAACTCAGTGTACATCAGGAAACATGGGGCTAGATTTGGCTTTGTTTGTGTGGGTTTATTTTTAATCTCAAAAACGGGTGACCATTGGCTGCCATTACATGAATCCCCAAGGACCACACATTCAGCTAAAATTTTTCTTTAATGTTCTAATGAAGAAAAAAGTCACTTACATCTTCAGTGGCCTGAGGGCGAGTAAATTAACTGTACATTTTTATTTTTGGGTGAACTATTCCCTGAACAACAATATTAAACGTAAATTTGCCCAAATATGCTAATTTGCTGTTTATTTACTCAACCTCAGGTCGATCAAGGTGTAGGCGATTTTTTTCTTCAGTAGGGCATTAAAGAAGATTTTTAGCCAAAACATTTGTGATTCATTAACGCAATACAACATACACACCACAATGATATTAGATTGGTGTAAGTGTAGGGCTTGATGCAGAGGACTACTTTCAATCGCTGCATAATATTGTGCCTGCTGCAGCCATGGTAAAGCAGAATAAGAGTAGTTCCTAGACATATTGGCCTAGAAAATATTAACTTTTTATTTTCCATTGGTCTTAGTACACAATTTACTGTAATAGAAGAGTCAAGCTTTAAATAGGAAAATTATCAAAACTCTTTGGTCATTTTTGAGTGAGATGCTTATGGTCTAAAGGTAATAAGTTGGACATAATGTTCAGTTTCGACCAATAATTTCTCTTCATAAGACCTCAATGTAAAAAAAGTCTTTAATGTTTACTAAAGGAAAAGTCACCTACATCTTGGACGGCCTATGGGTAAAGGGTAAGAGTAAATTCATTTTTGGATGGACAGTCATATTTACACTGCTCCAAAAGATGCTGACCAATGTGGGCAATCACCACATAATAGTATTTCCCTTCTCAGAGACTCCATGACTCACATTATCCAACAAACCTGACTGAATTCTCTGATAATGTTGGTCAGTGTCTGTAAGGGCATTAGCCTGAATATGAGTTTACTTTATGTGATCATGCTTTTAAAGTCAACTGACATGTTCGACTACAAGAAATGTATTTTTGTTTTTCATCTACTGGTTAACCTCAATGTAAGCTAGTGTGATAAATCTAAAAGTGGTTCTCAACTGGTGAGTTGTGGCCCAAAACTGTCACAGACAGCGGGTGAAAATGCTAAATGTAACAATAAAATCCAATGCAATCTCACAGCAATTTTTTTGATTTTGTGATTAACTTGTTTTCAGTTGTACAATCAGATTTGTCCATTTTAGTATGATTTGCTCATCCCCCAATAAGGGGTAGGGTTAGGGGTTTGGTTTGAGGGGACATGCCACTTTTTAAAATTTGTAAGTTTTCTAAAGGTGAAACCATATGAATTTGTATGAATTAGCCACTTTTCTGACGATACATACAATAGTTATGTTTCCTTGTGAGATCAGGCTGGACAAATTTCATTATCCACTGAGATAAATGAATGAATAAAGCCCAAATCTGAGAAAATCTGCATTCATTGAGAAGCCTTGAGTTTTGAATCCTCTTAGAAATGGTGTATTGGCTCTAAAAAGTTTTTCATTTGCATAGTGATACTCACTTTGCATTGCTTCAAAATAGTTATTAATTATTATTAAATGTTATATTTAATACTTAATATTATATGTTATATTTATATTAAATTATTAAACGTAAAACAAATCTGAATCTGCGTTGGATCACCACTTGCAATTCAAAGTAAAATCTGGGTCTTGAATCAAAGCCCGCTGAGAACCACTGACCGATTTAACATTAGGGTCGTTGGATATAATGTCACATGCATATACACTCAATATACATTGAATTAGTGCATTTGCAGAGCTAATTGTTAAAGAACACTATTTTGTGCGCATTTTGCTTTGTTGTAATGTATAACACAACATTAATGGGTCATGGATGTGTATCTTTAAAGATTAGCGATAAATAAGAGGGTAGGATAAAGAAAAATAACCATGTGCTCTTTAAAATTGTGGTTTCTAGCGGGGTGCCACAGGTGGGATTCTCTCCAGAATCAAATCATACTCCTTCCCCAAACCTGGCCAAAAAAAGGTGCACTAACACACCCTTCTCTTCCTCTCTATCCCCCACTGGCAGTGGTAGGACACCCGCCTTGCTTGGTTTTTGCTTCTGATTTCGCCTGTGGGATGCCTACCCCCTCTCTGATCTCTTCCTCCATTCACTGCCCTGTACATCACATCCAGTCACATTTACATTACAGAATTACAGATACAGAGATGCAGCTATAAGTACTTTCTTTTAAAGGTTCCCTGAAATCAAAATACAAGTTTTATGGGTTTTAGTATCAATTTGTTAGCCTTCAAAGGAATAATTCACTCAAAAACTGAAACTTGACTCACTATTAACTCATCCTCAAGTGATTATAATCCTTTATGAGTTTCTTTTTTTCTGTTGAACACAAAATAAGATATTTTGAAGAACCAGTAACCATTGACTTCTGTAGTACGAAAAACAAGTACTATTTTCCAACATTTTTCAAAATATCTTCTTTTCTGTTTAACAGAAGAAAGAAACTCAAACAAGTTTGGAGTAAGCCAAGGGTGAGTAAAGGATGACAGAATTGTCAGTTTTGGATGAACTATCCCTTGAAAGATATCTAATATTCTTTTAATATCTATAACTTAGTGCTCTCCAAAACAAAAGCAAAATTTGCATTCAAAACTTGCAATTGTTCGGTTTCGCCAATATAGATCAACACTTTTTATGACGCCACCTCATACTTCATTATCTCATCAAATCTTCTGACCAATTAGATGCTCTCTAATAATAAAAGGTCAAGTGTACCGCCAAAAAATTAGACTATTGATACTACTGAAATTGGTCATTTATTCATGTTAGCTTCACTTATGAACACTCACCTCAGAAAATGCATTGCACAGTCACTGTAAAGGCAACTAGGACATTTAAAATTAAGGCTGTTACCGAAAGCTTTAAAATGGTGCCTTCAGAGGAAGCATTCAAATGCGGGAAGGCATCAGACACGTCTGAATCCAAATTCTGCTTCACTTCCTGTCTCCACAGTTTCTTCTGACCAAATTTTGAATGCAGCATATGTGTCTTAAATACACTGTCAGTCAAATTATGTAACTACCGGAATCAATTTTATGATCAACTTGCGTTTTACACAATATCCTTCTCTGAATAACACTAGATCCATTCACGCTGGTCTTGTAACTTATACCTGACGGCAAATCTCTTCCTAAAAATTGGTGGGTGTTCAAGTGGTTGCTGTCATGTGATTTGCATTTGAATGGCGGACGCAGGAATTAATTTAAAATAATGAGGTAAGACTGGAAAGGCTGTACATTGCCTTCAATCAAATGTGTTTGCCGACCCCGGAGGGTTCATAAAATTTAAGCCGCACGTCTGGACCGAGCCCTCCCTCGGATAATCAGCAGTCTATATCGATCAATGATTGGCTGCTTTACTAGAGCAGCCATATTGACCATTGCATTTTACCCCATTCAAAACTATACAAGTGACACGTTTTGTGTATTCTAAAGTCTTTAGCTTAATGTATTTCACTGGCAGAGCTGTGATAGTAACGAAACGCTATTGGCTGTTTTTTTTAAATGGGGGAGGGGCTACTTTAATGGCCTTCCTGTTTCCTGTTGAAATGACTTCATGCATCAAACACATGTTTGCATTTCAAGGCACTTCAGGGGACCTTTAAAGAAGTTTACTTATAGTTCAGTTTAAAAAATGGTTGCCATTTACACATCGTTTTTACAAACAATTTTGTACATTTTCACCTTGATTGCCTATCCACCTTATTTTTATTGTCACTATCACACAGGGATTTTTACCTTGATGACTCCATTGTCAGTTGCTTCCATTTATTTTAGCTGTTCATAAACAGCAATCTGGGCGACACGGTGGCTCAGTGGTTAGCACTGTCGCCTTACAGCAAGAAGGTCGCTGGTTTAAGTGCCAGCTGGGCCAGTTGGCGTTTCTGTGTGAAGTTTGCATGTTCCACCCGTGTTGGCTTGGGTTTCCTCCGGGTGCTCCGGTTTCCCCCACAGTCCCAATACATGCTCTATAGGTGAATTGAATAAGCTAAATTGGCTGTAGTGTATGTGTGTGTGTGTGTGTGTGCGTGTGCGTGTGTGTGTGTGTGTGCGTGTGTGAATGAGTGTATGGGTGTTTCCCAGTACTGGGTTGCAGCTAGAAGGGCATCCGCTGCATAAAACATATGCTGGATAAGTTGGCGGTTCATTCCGCGGTGGCAACCCCTGATGAATAAAGGGACTAAGCTGAACGAAAATGAAATGAAATGAAATAAACTGCAATCTGTTTATTTGGATTCTTAGGGGCCAAGCACCAAAGATACTTAAGCACCAATTGTATTAGTATTGTATTGTCCTCCTGCTTCATGTTTGTGTTAATTTTTTCATATATATATATACTCGTTATCTTCTTCGTTTGTGGAATGAAATTTGGCACACAGAGAGAGAGAAATCTGAATATTAACCATACCAAATTCAGGGTCTGTAACTTAATCTCTCTGTTGCCAATGACTATCCAAATTTGGACTTTGAGTTAATGCTTTAAAACCTTTGAACCATGTGGGCTAGAAACAAAATCTTAACACACTGTTAATCTTAAACACAATGTAATCTGAAAGGAACAGACCACTTTATTTATTTATTTGAAAATAGGCACATTTTACAACTGCTCTAGAGTTAAACAGTTGAGATTTACCATTTATGAATTCATTCAGCCGATCTTTGGGTCTGGCGGGAGCACTTTTATCTTAGCATAGCATAGATCTTAGAACTTTACATTAGTCACAATTCATTTTTTATTTTTTTTATTTTATGAAAGCAGACTTTCATAGTAAATAGCTTACATTTCCCTTAAAAAAATAAGGTGGATAAGGTAAGTCAAGGTACATTATTTTCACTTGTGTCTATTTTTCTTTTTCTTTAATGAAACAATATACATATATGGTACTTCAGCATTAACATTTGTTTACAGATGGGTGTTTTTTTTATTTTATTAAAATCATATACCAGCTAGTCCAGTTTTAAGATGTTTTTTTTTTCTCCAGCAAGGATGTAAAAGAAATCATAACCTTTCTTCCACAACACTAAAACCAAAATGATAAAATGATAAATAATAAAACCCTCATCTGTAAGGTTGGTTACATTATTGACTCATTGATGAGACTGCATTAGTCAGCATATTTGAGTCTTTTTAAACATTGCTTTTATATGCAAAAACCATTCAATAAACTGAGGTCAGTTTTGTGTTTGTGTGTGTTTTACATTTAAAATGGATGCATTAAATTAACACAAATGACAGTAACGTTGATATAGGCTATTATAAATCAAATGTTCACATCTGTCGACTGCTTTTTTTCCGACTAAAATAAATAGATAAATTCAGGGTTTGGAAAAAGGCAATGGCTGGATCTTTTTCTAAAGATATGGCAATCATTTGTGTTTATATTAGATATCCGTTGATTTTTCAGCTTCTAAAAGGTGCCCCAATCATACATCCATATTTCCATTTTCCTTTTCTGTCACTCCTATTTAATGGTACCAATGACATAATTATCAACCTGCAAGAGATCTCTTTTCTTGTTTTATTTATTTATACACTATATTTTGGCTTTTTGACCTTTTGGAAGAAGGTTCTCCTCTTCTTCATGGACACTGACCACATCATGTATAATGTTGTATTAAGGAATTGCCATTCACATAACATTGACTCATCTTAGTGAATGTAATTTTGCATTCAATTCTGATTCAAGGTGCCATGAAGAACACAGGAACGTTTGGTTTGACCCTGTCCTTCTTTCCCATTGATGCATGCAGGCATTTCAGATTACCTGCCTGTGTCCTTTCAGCTTTTGCTATGTGGACCTGTGTATTTTCACTATTATAACTGTGCTCTTTGCTTGTAGGTTCCTTCTGAAAACCCCTATAACATCAGACCTAACGGCAAAGACGACTATTCTAAGCAGGTTAATTTATCGGACTCAGGTTAGTGTGCTTCAACCCTCAAACTAGCCGTCAAAGTTTGAACACGTCACTCAATTTGTTTTTAATGATATTTAAAAACGTTTGATCTTTAGATACACTGGCACACCTAAAGACACTGTTCAGGTGTGTGTGTTTTGGTGTTTTGTCCTCAAACCAATGAGTTCCTTGACACCCCAAGATTCCTTACCGAATTACATGGGGTTATAGTAGATGATCCCAGTTGGATTGTGAAATTGTGTTGAATGTATGGATGGTTTTTCATCCAAGCCGAGATATTCTCCAGACCTTGCAGCGTTGGGTCATCCGGATGCAATGAAAGATAGGGCTGTGTGTCATTTGGATAAAAATGATAAGAGAAATCATGTGATTGGATGATGGTTCCCAGCGATTTGGTGCAAATAGAAAATAGAAGGGGACCTAGAACAGATCCCTGAGGTACTCCAGTGACCAACTGATGAGCTTTAGATACCTCTCCTCTCCAAGCAACTCTGAATGATCTGCCAGTGAGGTAAGACTCCAACCAGTAGAGTGGAGTTCCAGTGATGCCCATTGAGTTGAGGGTGGACAGTAGAATCTGGTGATTCACTGTATCAAAAGCAGCAGACAGGTCCAGTAAAAGCAGAATGGATGATTTAGAACCTGCTTTGGCAATCCGCAGGGATTCAGTAAAACTTCACTGAAAATAGTGCAGGTAGCAGGTTTTTGTGTGTTAAAAATGTAGAAATTTGGTTAAAAACAGCCCTTTCCTGTGTTTTGGCAATAAATGGAAGGAGATAGACCTGTCTGTAATTTTCAAATTTTGAGGTGTCGAGTGATGTTTTGTTTTGAGCAGCGGTGTTACCTGGGCCTGCTTGAAAGTGGTTGGCAATGTGCCAGTGTGGAGTGAAGTGTTAATGATATGTGATAGGGCTGGCACTATGGCTGGGGAAATGTCCCTCTAGCATGTGTGATAGGATTGGGTCCAGAGGGCAGGCTAAGATGGATGTGGTGGAAAATAGACTGCTAATTTAAGATTTTTGTAAAAAGGAGGTTTTAGGTCAAGTCAAGTCAAGTCAAGTTTATTTATATAGCGCTTTTCACAATGTAGATTGTGTCAAAGCAGCTTAACATAGTTCTAGTAAAGTCCAAATTTCAGAGTTGAAGTTCAGTTTAGTTTAGTTCAGTGTGGTTTAAATTTCACTGCTAAAAGTTCAAACACTGTAGAGCAAATCCACTGAAGCACAGCTCCACAAGTCCCGATCCAAGCAAGCCAGTGGCGACAGTGGCGAGAAAAAAAAAAAAAACTTCACCAATTGACGAAGTGAAGAAAAAAAAAAAAAAAAAAGCTCGAGAGAAACTAGGCTCTGTTAGGCACGACCATTTTTCATCTGGCCAAATTTCCTGTTCAGAGCTGCAGTCTAGGCGCTGGAGGCTGAAGAAGCTGGACGTCCATCGTGGAGAAGCTGCAGGTGTGAGTAGGTCAGGTTGGCCCGCAGGATCAATGTGGGGACTCGTTTATCACAGTGATCATTCAGGAATCAGTCTCCTGCACTCCATTTCTCCATGACGACCACAGCATCAGTTCGGGATACGACCTGGTCCAGGATTATGGATACCTTGGGATCATCTCTTCACAGGTCTTGGATCGCATCAATGGCGCTGCATAGTCTCTAGGGACCTCGGAATGAGTATCCCCAGGTGGAAATAGAGAATAAAGAAAATAATTAGCGTAGCTGCTGTTCATAGTGTATTTAAACGAGATGCAAAAATGGAGTGTTATAGATGAAAATAGCAGTTAAATAAACAAGCATAGAAACAAACATGTAGAGCATATGAGAGTTTCTAACACAATGTCTGGTGTATTGAGGAGTGTGTCCTACAGGTGATGTCGAGCCAGCTCACCTGCATGGAGCACATTCATGCATCATACCGTTATGCGATGCACTGAGTGTATGCTTTACAAAAAAAGATAGGTCTTTAATCTAGTTTTGAACTGAGAGAGTGTGTCTGAGCGTCGGACATTATCAGGAAGGCTATTCCAGAGTTTAGGAGCCATAAATGACAAGGCTCGACCACCTTTACGCGACTTTGCTATTCTAGGTACTACCAGAAGCCCTGAGTTTTGAGATCTTAAAGAGCGGGTTGGATTGTAGCGAGACAGAAGGTTGGTTAGATAAACAGGTGCTAGAATATTTAAAGCTTTACAGGTAAGAAGCAATATTTTATAATCAATACGGAACTTAACAGGCAGCCAGTCTAAGGAGGATAAAATTGGGGTGATATGATCATATTTTCTAGACCTGGTAAGAACTTTGGCAGCTGCATTTTGTACTAGCTGAAGTTTATTAATAGAGGATGCTGGGCAACCAGCTAACAGAGCATTACAGTGATCCAGCCTAGAAGTCATGAAAGCATGAACTAGCTTTTCTGCATCTGAGATGGATAGCATACTTCGTAACTTAGTGATGTTTCTTAGATGAAAGAAGGCGGTTTTTGTGACATGGCAGATATGATTTTCAAAAGTTAAATTGCTGTCTAGTATAACACCTAGATCTTTTACAGTAGAGCTAATGCTAACTTTGTGTCCTTCAAATTTCAGGTCGAGTTGTGAGATCTGCTGTGTACAGGATTTAGGCCCAATAAGTAATAATTCTGTTTTGTCTGAATTTAAGAGAAGGAAATTGTTGGTCATCCAGTCTTTAACATCTTTAATACATTCAGTTAGCTTAGACAGTTCAGACGTCTCATCAGGTTTTGTTAAAATATATAATTGAGTATCATCTGCATAGCAGTGAAAGCTGATCCCGTGTCTTCTTATAATGTCTCCCAGGGATAGCACGTATATTGTGAACAGCAAAGGGCCTAAAACTGATCCTTGAGGCACCCCATACTGTACTGGCCTGACCTGTGAAAGCTGTCCATTTATATTCACAAACTGGTAACGGTCAGTTAAGTATGACTTAAACCATTGTAGAGCCTGTCCCTGGACGCCTGTAGAATTTAAGCGATCTATGAGGATATTGTGGTCAATGGTGTCAAATGCAGCACTGAGATCAAGTAAAACTAATAACGAGATGCACCCTTGGTCAGCAGCTAAGAGTACATCGTTTCTGTGATGAGGCCTGAAACCTGACTGAAACACTTCAAAAACATTGTTCATCTGCAGAAAGGAGCATAATTGGACAGAAACAACTTTTTCTAGCATTTTAGACATAAATGGAAGATTTGAAATAGGCCTATAATTAGCTAAGTTGCTGGGGTCCAGTTGTGGTTTCTTAATAATAGGCTTAATAACAACTAGCTTGAAAGGATTTGGAACATGGCCTAAAGATAGAGAAGAGTTGATGAGGTTAAGAAGAGGTGTCCAAACTAAATCATCAGCTAAATAAGGTGGTGGAGGAGGATAGAGCAGGGTATTAAGCATCCTGAATAGTTTTCGGGTGTCTGAAGGGCTGTTGATTTTGTTAATGTAGTGGCCAAATGGATTTGGGAAGCAAATGATGCCAGCTGGGCTTGATAGCTGCTAAGGTCAGTGGGGGATTTGGTTTGCACCATGCTCTCTCTGTTGACCTGTGTGCTGTCCAATGTTCAGTCAGGGGTTAGAGGGAGAAGAGCACATTGACCTGGTGGTAAGAGAACAGATCTCATCTAGCCAGGATTTTAAAGCGGAACAGAACGTTTCTGTTGCAGTATTAACATTACGAAGTGAGAACTGGGTGGGTGAAGGTAATATCATTTTTGCTAAATTGTCACCACAGCCACATATTTTCTAGCATGTGTTGAACTGTAATCATACTTCAATTTCTATAGTTTTGATGAAATTTAATTTGAATATGAGTGTTCAAACTATTGACTGCTAGATTATACCTGATTGTAGTGTAATTAATTCTTTCTATCTTCTTAATCTGTGTTGTGTTGTTTTCATACCAGCTATGCCAATGGACACACAGGTGTATGAAAGTCCATATGCAGATCCCGATGAGCTGCGATCGACCAAAGTGAACCGCAGTGATCTGACTCTGGAAGATGGAGAGCTGGGCTCAGGCAACTTTGGCACTGTCCTGAGAGGTGTTTACCAGATGAAAAAGTTAGTCAACCAAGTTTATGTAGAACATCATTATTAAGGATATCAAGGGCCAGATTTACAAACAAACAAACATACAAACAAAAAATTTGTGCAAAAACACA
Source organism: Danio jaintianensis (assembly GCA_903798115.1). Lineage (NCBI taxonomy): Eukaryota > Metazoa > Chordata > Actinopteri > Cypriniformes > Danionidae > Danio > Danio jaintianensis. The sequence continues at coordinate 793,653 of CAIGQV010019430.1, read as the reverse complement.
ATTCCAAAACAGTGCCAATTGCATGGGTGTCGTTAGGCCGATTCTACTCAACCCCTCTTAAAATTTCCTAGCCTCCCTAATCTGTCAACCCTAGAATCGCCCTTGGCCGATAGGTGTGGACATGTCTGCTGATGATTTACAGACAATGCGCAAATAAATGAACAACGATGTAACATTGCATTTACATATTGGCGAATGCAATAAGCGCAAAACAAATTAGCATAGTGGCAAATAAGCAGAGCCTATGCTCATAAGACTCTGGTGATCTACCATGATCAGGCACAGTGCAACCATATATTTGCATGTGGATTGCAATTGGTACCCTGTCTTATGTCATATGTTGCAAACGGATACTAAATAATTTACAATACAATCATTTTTTTATCCATTTAGCCGATCCCCGGGTCTGGCGGGAGCAATTTTAGCTTAGCATAGATCATTGAATTGGATTAGACCATTAGCATCTCACTCAAAAAATAAAAATTGTAAACATTTTTCTATTTAAAGCTTGAATCTTCTGTAGTTACATCATGTACTGTAAGACCGACCAAAAATGAAAAGTCCCTAGCTGGGTAACTACAGTAGGTAACAGCTCTGCGTAATAACATTGTGCCTGCTTCAGCCATGGTACGGCAGCAAAGTTACTTGGTTATTACACTAGGATGAGATTATAGTTCCTCGACATATCAGCCTATAAAAATAGCAACTTTTCATTTTCGGTTGGTCTTAGTACACAGTATAACTACAGAATTGTCAAGCTTTAATGTTCTTTTTGTAATTTCCTTGAGGGACATGCTAATGGTCTAATCCAATTCAATGATTTATGCTAAGCTAAGCTAAAAGTGCCCCCGCCAGACTCAAAAATTGGCTGAATGGCAATAATTTTTAATAAGTGAGTGTTTCTTTAAGACATTTTAAGAGTGTATGTGGTTTATGTTTACTTCAGGACACAGAAGGTTGTTGCTGTTAAGATCCTGAAGAATGATGACGATAACAAAGCGGTAAAGGACGAGATGCTGCGGGAGGCGAATGTCATGCAGCAGCTGGATAATCCGTACATCGTCCGCATGATTGGCATCTGTGAAGCGGAAAACCTCATGCTGGTTATGGAGCTCGCTGAACTGGGGCCGCTTCACAAGTTTCTGCAGAAGAACAAGTACGTCATGCTACAAATATGCAATAAGTCTCTAGATGGGCGGCACAGTGGCTCAATGGTTAGCACTGTCGCCTCACAGCAAGAAGGTCGCAGGTATGAGTCCCGGCTGGGCCAGGAGGCGTTTCTGTGTAGAGGCGTGGGTTTTCTCTGGGTGCTCCTGTTTCCCCCACAGTCTGAAGAAATGCTCTATAGGGGAATTGGATGAGCTAAATTGGCCGTAGTGTATGAGTGTGTGAGTGATTGTGAGAGTGTATGGGTGTTTCCCAGTACTGGGTTGCGGTTGGATGAATAAATGAATGAATGAATGAATGAATGAAAGCAAAGAGATGCAGGATTTTCTGTTTAACCCTCATTAACTTTGACTAGCTGGCCTATATAACAGCATTTTATATTGTGATAAAATCTGAAAAACTTTTGCTTGTGTTTTCAGGCACATCACTGTGAAGAACCTCACAGAGCTGGTTCATCAGGTCTCAATGGGCATGAAATATCTGGAAGAGCACAACTTTGTTCACAGAGATCTTGCAGCCAGGAATGTGCTTTTAGTCACTCAGCATTATGCAAAAATCAGTGACTTTGGACTCTCTAAAGCCCTGACGGAGGATGAGAACTATTACAGGGTACAATATGTTTTTGTTTTGTTTTCAAAAGATTTCTCTTCATGTACTTTGAAAAATTTAGATTCTTGGCAGCACATATAATTATTTGTTAGACATATAATTCATATGGATTCATATAATCTCATTTGTACAAACTTGTTTATTTTCGATATTGGTTGTTTTACTTGGTAAATTTTGATTATACTCGAGTATTTTTATGAAAAAGTAAGAAAGGAGGTCTGTCCCTAAACATGAGCAGATTAAACACTGTAAAAAATCAATCAATTAATAAATAAATAAATAAATGTTATGGTAAAAAAAATGGCCGTTTTGGTTGCCAGAATTTTACTGATAAAAATATGGTAGAAACATTTCTAAATTCACAGTAAACTATCGTATTTGATTAATTTATACATTATTAATAAACCAATGGGCTCTATTTTAATGATCTAGGCGCAAAGTCTAAAGCGCATGGCGCAAAAGCATTAAGGGCATTTCTGAATCCACTTTTGCTATTTTAAGGACGGAAAAATACAGTTTGCGCCCCGGCACATGGTCTAACAGGGTTGTGCTTCTTCTCTTAATGAGTAAAGGGTGTGTTTTGAGCATAACGTGCATTAAACCAATCAGAGTCTTATCTCTCATTCCCTTTAAGAGTCAGCGTCGTGCCATGGCGCATTTGCTATTTACATAGTGGACTTTGTAAGTGGAAAAACTGAATGCTTCACTAGCGAGAAAACAGTTAAACAGACCATCTGCAGCAAGAGGATAAAGAACGAGCCTCCTCCATTTGGCCTCTTTACTTTCACTCTTTACTTTACTCCTTTACTTTCGTAGATAAATGATAGAAACTCACTCCACTGAAGACATCCATTAGCCTACATATTTAATTTTGTTTAAGCGCAAAGATTTGTTTCAAAACTATTTCTAAATTCAGTTCTAATTTTCCAGCAAATGAATAAATAGTGTGGTCAAAAAACTGAGTTATGTTCAAACACACGTCCTATTCTTATGCCCCATATCATGATTCATACATCTCCAAAACTCAACAGGTGGACAAATCTAAACTTGTTTTTATTAAAACAAATATAAATATGCATATAATAAATAATACTGCTAATAATAATAATAATAATAATAACACTATACAAATGCTAATTGTCATAAATGAACTGAAAAAAGGCATGGAGGCATGAAGAAGGCATGGAGGTAGTGGTTTTTATATTTATGTAGAAAATAATAATTTTTGTAACATTTAAATCCTTTTTTTTTTTTCATATGTAAAGATATTTGTGTATTTCTGTACATCCTGTGTGTACTAAGCAATGTGTAAGCTTTTGGACCTGCATAGGCGCAAAATTAACACGCTCTGCGCTGGACTTTAGACCAGCTTTTAGTTGGTCAATGGCATGGTCTTTTCAGTTCATCAAAATAGCAATGCGCCTTAACACACCTCTTTTCTAGACCGGAACACCCATAAAGTCCACTTCAAGAGTTCACACTTAGCTGATGATTGATTATAAAGCTTGTTTGGCATGCTGTCCCGGGAGAGAGCCCTGAGCTCATAAGATCCTAGAGCCCGGGGCTCCCTCCCGTTTGCAAGGTAGATCTCGAGAACTCCCCAAGATGCCTTAATTAGCTCGGGACAGCAGCCACGTATTGAAGAACCCCCGAAAAGGCAATAAAGATCAAAGCCATAACCGGCTGCTGAATGGAAAGTGTTAGAAAGATGGTACCAGGAGAGGGTTTGCAGGAGCAAAGATGGAAACGGTGCAGAAGGTGAATGGTTTAGGTTAGAGTGATCGCTGCTACTGAAGTGGTGTACTGGCAGCCGATTTTGCAAATGCTTTGTGTGCTCCCATAGCAGTGTTTAACTGCCGTGACCGGGCGAGAGAGTGAGACAGATGTAATAATTTGAATGCGGGATGTATGAGCTCTGCTAGAGAGACTCTATAATGGCAGTGGTGAAATGTCAGGATAAGCTCAGCGAAGCGTCTCTGCTGCTGCAGAGGTGCAATGAAGTCAGTATCAAAGAACTCTTACGCAGGCATTTTAACAGCTGTGACAGCGCTGGGGAGTGTAATAGTATAAATAAATGGAAGTGTATGTGAGATCAGGCGGAGCGTCCCTGCTGCGGCAGTGGTGCAGAGGAGAATTTAAGCTAAGCAGAGCATCTCTGCAGTTGCAGAGGTGCAATGGAAGTCAATAATAACAATAGGTAAATACGCTTCCGCGGAGGCGTTTAAACTGCTGTGGCAGTGCTGGGGAGTGTGTCAGTAGAGGTATGTTAAATGGAAGTGTATGTGAGCTCAGGCAGAGCATCACTGCTGCGGCAGTGGTGCAGAGGGGAAATAAAGCTCGGCGGAGCTTCTCTGCTGTTGCAGAGGTGCGGTGGAAGTCAATATTGAAAGGCAAGTACGCTTCCGCTGAGGCGTTTTAACTGCTGTGGCAGTGCTGGGGAGTGTGTTGGTAGTGAATGGCTAAATGGAAGTGTGTGTGAGCTCAGGCAGAGCGACACTGCTGCGCAGTGGTGCAGAGGGAGAATAAGGCTCGGCAGAGCGTCTCTGCTGTTGCAGGAATGTTAAATACTGTCAGTAGTGATATGAAGAGATGAAAGTG
>CAIGQV010019430.1:749652-776489 GCA_903798115.1 Danio jaintianensis | reverse complement strand
TACGCATTTGTACACAGCACCTTAAAACAGTATACAATGCAATACTTTCTCCATACGCATTTGTACACAGCACCTTATAACTTGTAAAACTTGTATATTTATAACAAATCTGTACAACAATTCATCATCCAGAGCTCTATTGTCTAACTGCATCTGTTTAATGTTTGTCGTATTTAATTTTTTTCCTCATATTTATTTTGTGTTGTCACTTGTCACTTTATGTACACTGGAAGCTTCTGTAACCAAAACAAATTCCTTGTGTGTGTAAGCACACTTGGCAATAAAACCGATTCTGATTCTGATATGTTTTACGCAGCGGATGCCCTTCCAGCTGCAACCCATCACTGGGAAACATTCATACACACTCATTCACACACATACACTACGGACAATTTAGCTTACCCAATTCACCTATACTGCATGTCTTTGGACTTGTGGGGGAAACCGGAGCACCCGGAGGAAACCCACGCGAACACGGGGAGAACATGCAAACTCCACACAGAAATGCCAACTGACCCAGCCGAGGCTCGAACCAGCGACCTTCTTGCTGTGAGGCGAACGTGCTACCCACTGCGCCACCGCGTTGCCATATATATATATATATATATATATATATAAAAGTATCTGTTGCTGATTTTATCTTTATTTTATCAATTTGAAAGAATATTGGATACAGATTTGAATTCTATAGTAGTCTATGCTTTTTCCTACTGTGGGTGTCAATGAATAACAGTTTCCAATATTATTCAAAATATCTTCTTTTGTGTTCAACTGCAAAACTTAGGAAGGCTTTTCGAGAGTTAAGGGGCCAGATATGAGAAGGATCTACCACATATCCTTGATTTTGATATTTTAGGAATAATCAATTGTGCAGAATTAATGTAGTGAACATTTTTAAGAAGACAAAATTTTGTTTTACAAATGCTTGAAATATGTTTTTTTTTTTTGGTCCAATGAATAAGACCTATGTTGTTTCTTTCTGAATTTAGTAATACAATTTAAAAAAAAAGCTAGTAATAAAAAGTTACTAGTCGTCCAATTTTTAATATCAGCTATCCAGTCTGTGAGTTTTGTGAATTTGTACAAACCATTGGGCTGTAAGGAAACATCAAGTTGGGTATTAATGGTAGCATATAATGTAAAAAGCAATGGACCCAGAACTGAGCCTTGTGGTACCCAATAGAGTACTTTTGATTAATATGATGCAGCTTTCTTTAATAATAAGGACATTGGAGTATATCACCACTGACAAAGTCTGGAAAGCTCCTTGATCAAACCATTTCTGCAGCTTCTGACAGCATTCAGGCGACCCACCGTTAGCTAAGAAGCCACTCTCACTGAGAACTTCAAACACACATTTAACAAGTACAGTCAACAGTCTCTATTTCAGGGGTCACCAACCCTGTTCACGGAGAGCTTATACCTTCCTGCAGAATTCAAGTCCTCTGATCAAACACATCTGAACTAATTAATTAGGACCTGAAGCGGCACTTCATAATTACAGACAGATGTGTTTGGCCAGGGTTGCAAGAAGATTTTCAAGAACAGGGTCTGATCTATATGGTGTAACAAACACTGTGAAACATTGTTAAACACATTGACATGGCAATCACTGTCTCTACAAACACCAAATACAATGAATATATATATTTTATATATATTTAAAAAAAACATGGTTAATTGTCATAAGGGTGATAAGGGGTCTTTTTGGTCTGCTCTTCCTCAGATTGATGAGAGAAACACCAAACATATCCTTTCTGTGTTTCCACCTGAACAAGGAGAAAGTTCAGGGAAAAATCAGGTGGTGTTTTCATAAAAATAAAGTCAGTCCATATACATGTGGCCTACATTAATAGGCTGTTGTTCTACAATATTTTGCAATGAAAACAAGCAAAGTACACTAATTATTTATGAACTTATTTATATTAGGATAATTGTGTGAATTATTAGTAGGCTAATATGGAGCCAGATCAGTCTCAATAATAATACATTTGCATTCATAAAATTCATAAATGCACAACACAATTCGTAAATTCAAAACACAATTCATAAATGCACAACTCCAATTCATAAATTCACAACACAATTCATAACTTCAAAACACAATTCATAACTATTCATAAATTCACAACTTAGAAAAAGCAAGAATGATATCTTTAAAGCTAAATTTAGCAATTTAATCAGAATAATATAGGCTGATAACAATTTAATAAGTGACTTCTATAACAATATTGTGCTGCATAAGTGGTAAAGTATCTGCATCTAAAAGTGAATTAGATAATAAATGCATTTACATAATAATTAAAGCGCCAAGTTTTATGGGATTAAATTCAAACATAACATTCTGAATGTAAATGCATGAGGAAAGTCATCCAAGAACTTCATATATACATAATTGTGTAAACATTTTATATGTATTTATGTAAGATGCATATGTGTGAGTATTTGGGAAATATTTTTGCTTTTTACTTGAATTTATGAATTGTGTTGTGGATTTATGAATTGTGTTGTGAATTTATGAATTGGAGTTGTGGATTTATGAATTGTGTTTTGAATTTACGAATTGTGTTGTGCATTTATGAATTTTATGAACGCAAATGTATTATTATTGAGACTGATCTGGCTCCATAGGCTAATGTGTGCATTAACCTGTGGCGTTAACGTGATGCGGCCGAGGCTGAGTGGAGTTGTGGTTGGTGTCACACTTTTGTCAAGGCATAATGTCCTTGTAATTAAATGTCCTTTTACGAAGTCATGTCCAAACTATTTGTTAGTAAAAAATAAAATAAATAAAACGTAAACACAACGACAAACACATGATGACCTTTCACTGGTTGACGTCATCCGCGGCGATCCCTCAGGAAACGTTCAAACAAATTCGGCGTGCGCGCCTCGGCCACAGGTAATACCTTTCAGTGTGTCCTTGTTTGTTTACTAGTCTTATTTGTACAAGAAAGACGCGAAGGGAGTATACACACCTGTTTTTATACCGCTGTGTGTATAACGTCCACTTCTTGCATGTTGCTGTTTGAGAGAAAAAAAATTACACGTGTGTAGAGGGCTCTTCATGTTGCTATTATACATAATTAATGTTAAAGTAATAGTTCAAAGTATGAATACTTTGAAATAATTTGATAAAATCTCCAGGTGAAACTATTCATACTTTGAACTATTACTATAACAGTAATTATATATAATAGCATAACAAAAAATTCAACCTGCACAGCACTGCAAAACAGACTTTCTTGATTTTCTTTTCTTTTCGCATATCTTATTCTCTCTCTCTCTCTCTCTCTCTCTCTCTCTCTCTCTCTCTCTCTCTCTCTCCTCGTATTTTCTCACAGCATTCAGTCTTGGCAGCACAAACAGCAGATCGATCAATGTGAGCCAAACAGATTTGTATATTGTGGTCACATAATAACTGTTTATTCAACTAATATCTCGATTGTTTTCATGTTTGTCAGATCACCTCGATGGATGTTTTCAACAGAAACAACAGCAGCAGCAAACATCACAAACAACCCCCTCAGCATCACCTGTAAGTTATTTCAGACAACAGTGTTGTAAACTAGAGCTGGGTATATTGCCTACAATTTCACAATATTATATGTATCACAATACATGGGCCACATTGATTTTGACTAATGTCCTATACAGATTTGACTACAACAGCTTCTTTAATAATTAGTATATATTAGAAAAGAAGTAATACTTAATGATCTCTTTTTCTATACTGGATCACAGCATTTACTGCTGTATCAATGCAGAAGCATCTGTATCAATGCACAAGGAATCAGCAAGATTGATGGGGGGATTTGAACATGTTAAATCATTGTACAAACATTATCATACCCGAATGTAGCAAAAAATAATATATATATATTTTCTTTACATATTCGGACTATATAAATGATGACATTTATTTTCATTTCATTTATAGCTTAAATCTTAAAAAATGTTGAGTAAATGTAAGAGAAAGCAGTTTCTTTGCTCACGTTTAATGGAGTAGTTGTCTTACCTCTTTTCTTTTACTCTAGATGGCGCTGGTCATCTACTTTATAACATGTCTGTAGTACAGAAATGTTACCAAACTTTTGACTGAAGATTTTTGAAACTTCACATTTCAATATTCCAGCCATTAAAGATACAGTTCACCCAAAAAATGAACATTTACTCACCCTTAATTGGTTTCCAAACTTTATGAGTTTCTTTAGTTCTTTATTCTTTTTTTGAAGTAGAAAAATTGTAACCATTGACTTCCATAGTAGAAAAAAACAAATAATGGTTACAGGTTCCAAAATAACATATTTTGTGTTTAACAGATAAAAGAAACTTAAACAGGTTTGGAACAAGTTTTGGGTGAACCATTTAATAACCATAAAACAGGCTCTACTTATGAATATGTGTTGAATTACATTATACAACAACAGTGTTGGGGCGGCACGGTGGCTCAGTGGTTAGCACTGTCGCCTCACAGCAAAAAGGTCACTGGTTCGAGTCCCAGCTGGGCCAGTTGGCATTTCTGTGTGGAGTTTGCATGTTCTCCCCTTGTTTGCATGGATTTCCTCCGGGTGCTCAGGTTTCCCCCACAGTCCAAAGACATGTGGTACAAGTGAATTGGATACAAAAAAAAATAGCCTTAGTGTATAAGAGTGTTTCCCAGTACTGGGTTGTGGCTGGAAGAGCATCCGCTGCGTAAAACATGTAATGGATAAGTTGGTGGTTCATTCCACTGATATATAAGGGACTAAGCCAAAGGAGAATGAATGAACAATATAGTTTTCTGTTCCACCAGAATACACCTTTATTTTTCATACTTTTTTATTCCCTTTTCACACTTTTATTTTTCAGTGGCAATCTACCAATAATATAGACATTTCTCTTTTGCAAGACTTGGTTGATTTCCATGCATTTTCCAGGCCTATAAAGCACAATTTGTCAATTCTGATGTTTCCAGGTTTCCCCTAATCATGGAAGAAATAAAAAAAAGTTCAGACTGAATAATAACATCAAATACAGTCAAACAAGTTAAAGGAATTAGAAAATTGGATCCTAATATTTGTAAGTTTTACATATTCATTTATTACATACTTGAATTTTAAAAGGAATCTTGAAAAGTATTGCAACATTATTGCATTGCAACATCTTAATGCAAAAGTTCTATAAGATCAGGCTTTAAATCCATACTGTCAATAAAATGTACAACCATGCACATTATTGTAAAGGAGGAACAGGTAAAAGTTAAAACCTAAATTATACTGAACCAAGAACATTCCCTTAACGTGACAACAGAATTACAATTCACAATCTGTAATGATGGTTATATTTTACATAAGATCATGCTTAAATTATGGACTTCTGAAGAAACATCTCCCTAATGTAAGTTGTGAGTTTCATTACATTTGTTTGGAGGCCCACCAGAAGCCATGCATAGATTCATTAGAAACACTCTGACGCACACACATTCACACCTACAGAACTGAACCACAGAGACGCACACATCCGGCCACACGCACACACTGAGGACATAAAGATTTTTATACTGTTCAAACTGTATTCATTCGTATCCCTCTTTCCAAAACACAACACTCACAGAAAACTTGTTGCAAATTTAGAATTTTAAAATAGCTTCTAGTATGTTTTAAGGGATTTTGTTTTCAGTGACACATGAATTGTCCTAATAGACAATGTTTATGTTGTAAAATCCTTGTCTTTGTGCACATTTGTGTAAACCCTGTATTCAGGAACACAGAAACATATTTTCATAGCAATAGTTTTGTAAGTAATAGGCTATCTAATTTGAAATTAAAGGTGCACATGTATAAGCAGTCAGTTGCATGCATGCCTAAATTCATGCAATGTGTGCATTTTTGGAGTTGGTAACAAAAGGAAAGACTTTTTGTACAGTATTGTTTTCTATATTCATTCATTCGTTTTCGTCACTTATTTATCAGGGCTCGCCACAGCGGAATGAACCGCCAACTGTTTTACGCAGCAGATGCCCTTCCAGCCACAACCCAGTACTGGGAAACACCCATACACTCTCACACTCATACACTAAGGCTAATGTTGTTTATCCAATTCACCTATACTGCATGTCTTTGGACTGTGGGGGAAACCAGAGGGCTTCCCCAGTTAGTACCTGGATGGGAGCCCACATGGGAACGCTAGGTTGCTGTTGGAAGTGGTGTTAACGAGGCTAGCAGGGGGTGCTCCACCTGCAGTCTGTGTGGATTCTAATGCCCCAGTAAGGGCACACTATACTGTCAGTGAGCACCGTCTTTCAAATGACATGTTAAACCGAGGTCCTGGTCATTAAACATACATCATACATAAAAAGGAAGGGTCTAAGTCTAAAGCGCATGGTGCAAAAGCATTAAGGGCATGTCCGAATCCACTTTTGCTATTTTAAGGATGGAAAAATACGGTCTGCGCCCTGGCGCATGGTCTAACAGGGTTGTGCTTATTCTCTTAATGGGTTATGGGTGTGTTTTGAGCATAACGTGCATTAAACCAATCAGAGTCTCATCTCCCATTCCCTTTAAGATTAAGTTGCATCGTGCCATAGCCCATGGCGCATTTGCTATATACATGGCGGAGTTTGTAAGTGGAAAAACTGAATGCTTCACTAGTGAGAAAACAGTTAAACAGACCATCTACAGCGCGAGGATAAAGAATAAGCCTCCTCCATTCGGCCTCTTTACTTTCTCTTTAGTTTTACACTTTACTTTACTCCTTTACTTTCGTGGAGTAAGGAAACGGTGGAAACTCACTCCACTGAAGACATCCATTAGCCTACATATTTAATTTAGTTCGTTAAGCGCAAAGATTTGTTTCAAAACTATTTCTAAATTCAGTTCTAATTTCCAGCAAAGGAATAAACGAACAATAATAACGAAGTGTCGTCAAAAAAACACAAACACACGTTTTATTCTTATGCACCATATCATGATTCATACGTCTCCAAAACCCTAAATATGGACAAATCTAAACTAGTTTTTATTAAAAACAAACATAAATATGCATATAATAAATACTACTAATAATAATAACATTATACAAATGCAAATTGTCATGAATAAACTGAAGCTCCCCGAGGTGAAGAATGCATGGAGGTAGTGGTTTTTATGTTTATGTAAAAAATAACATTTTAATTATTTTCATATGTAAAGATATTTGTGTATTGCTGTACATCCTGTGTGTATTAAGCAATGTGTATTGCATAGGCGCATAACTAATGCACTCTTTAAATTACAAAAACTCTGCGCCATTGACTTTATACCAGCTTTTAGTTGGTCAATGGCATGGTCTATTTCAGTTGCCTCAAAATACCAATGCGCCAACAATGCACCTTAACACACCGCCTTTTTAGACTAGCACGTCCGAGTCCACAAAGTGGTGCAAATGGATTTGCTATTTAAACAACATGGTGCAAAACGTGAAAATGAAACCTGTGCTTGAATGAAAATTGTATCAAATCACACCCTACATGCCTTGCGTCTTATTGCACCAAGTGTATGGTAGGGCCCTAAGGGTATAACCTCAGTGTCGTGGCCAAATTTCCTCCATTGGCCCTTATCTATGATGGCCTTCCAATCATCTCCATCCACTTAATTGGCTGTTTCACTGTATCTCCTCCAACTGCAGCTGGTGTATGGTGAAGCGCCGTTGCCCTGTGGCTGCCATCACATCATCCAGGTGGATGCTGCACACTGGTGGTGTGGAGAGAGATTGCAATATGATTGCAAATGCTTCGGATGTAGGCAGGGGATCATAACTGGTTTACATAAAAGGTTTACCGTGGTTTGGAAAAGTCACGGTTTTAAAACCGCTAAATTTTCTGTTATACCGTTCCTGCAGTATATGTAAGTTTTTATGTTTTATTTATTTATTTAGGGCAACAGTATCTCCAGCAGCAAAGGACCATTTACATCAAAAGCTACTGGTCAGCCCACGATTCAGGAGACATCTGAAAAACATGAACAGTGCAGTGGTTTACTTTGTGTGGTTTTATTATTTTTTTATCCAGACATTTAAAAAGAACTTATGTTAAAGTAGTTATCATAATACTGTGAAACTTACATTTTTATCCAAGGTTATCCTACCCTTAGCATCTTTTATCAGCCAATGCCTATTTGGGTGTATGGCAATACACAATAAATTCACTGTATAAATGTACATTACATTACAGTTGTTATGAATTAACTTTAATCAAGTTTTCCTTTCAATACTGAATAACATTGAGCACTTTTGTAATTTGACTCAAGCTCATTTGAAAGGAAGCACTTAAAGGGTCCTGTACATTGTGTGGTGGTGTAGCTCAAGCCACAATTCGAGCCACAAATGTTCAGTTGAGTTTATGTCTGGTGAATGTGTAGGCCAAGACATTAACAGAAATTCACCAACATGTTTCTGGCAGTCTGGGCATTGTCCTGTTGGTTCTAGCTCTTAAAGATTGTGCTTTTGAGATAATGAGGAATAAAATGTCCCAGAAAAACACCGGCCACAGCATAAACAACTGCAGTGGGCCTAATTATTACAAATTTGTAATTGCCAACATGTTTAAAGTGCCCCTATTATTGATTATAAAAGGTCATAGTGTAGATTTGGAGGTTCCCAACAACAGGCTGATATGCAAAAGGTCAAAAAACACTTTTATTGTCTTAAAATGTGCATTTGTACTTACCTAATTATCCTAATATCTCCCATATGATTTGTGCAGTGATTCATTCCAAACCCCTCCTTTGTTTGACGCGAATCTGCTGTGATTGGTCTGATGACCCAGTCTGTTGTGATTGGTTGACTGCATGCAGCGCGAGTCTGAAACGAATGGCTATCACAGCTTATCAAGACAAGCAGTCATGGTACAGAGTATTTGAGTGAGCCTAGGGTTGGGCATCATTAAAATGTTATTGATTCCAATTTCGATTCCGCTTATCAAATTAGATTCTTATCAATGCCCAGTTTTGAATCCAATGTAGTAAAAAAAAATTGTAATTTATGCCTTGTTCACATGGTATTTACGTGCATTTGGACAAGTGGACAAAAGAGACACATTACTGATGCAATTTTTATTATTTGCAAGAAGAAAAAAAATCTTATTAAAAGTTCTAGATCAATTAAAAACACTTTATAAATAGGATACTTGTAATCACTGTAATTCCATCCCAGCTACTCATGCATATATGTTTTGGTCTTGTATAAAGCTTTTGCTTTTGGGACACTATTTTTAAAACTATATTAGGTTTTTTGGGTTTATCTATCTCCCCTTGCCCACTGATTTTCATTTTTGGAATTTTGCCCACGTCATATAATCTTACAAAGATACAGTCTGATTGCATAGCTTTTATTGTGCTCCTAGCCAAACGACTAATATTGCTTAGGTGGAAAGATCAGAAACCTCCAATCCCAACACAGTGGATCCGTGATGTCCTCTTCTTCCTAAAGTTGGAAAAAATTAGACTGTCTAGAGGTTCATCTAACCAGTTTAAGAAAAATTGGGACCCGTTTAGGAAATATGTCCAAGAACATATTTTATTGTCAAATATAGACCAAGTCCTTGTTCCAGCAAATAGATTCTTTTTCTTTCCTAAGTGCAAAGTAGAGTGTATTGTGTGATTGTACAATTGTAGTTTTTGTTAAGCCACATTATTATTTACCTTTTTATTTGTTGGTATGTTTTTTTTTTGTGTGTGTGTGTGTTTTTTCTCATTGTATGCGTTTATGCACTTAAGTTGATGCTATCTATACTTTTTGAAATATAATTGTTTTGTTTTGTTTTTTTTTGTCTTTTTTTTTTTAGTGTGAAGTCAAGAAAGAGGTCTAACTCTGTGCCACCGCATAACTATAGATGTGTTAACAAATAATGAGAATATATATATTCCAATCGAGTCTAAAACCATGTGATCGTGCTCGATATTACTTGATCAGGTCTGAACATCCCTACATTTAAGTACATTATTTTCACTTAATATAGCATGATAAAACTGACTATGCTTTTGGAATAACAGGGCCTAAAGTATGCCAGAAAAATACTTGCTGTGGCATAAATCGGGACCATTTCATGTGTTTTTGCCAGTGGTGTACTATTATCACGAGGACCCAGCTGTGTCATGAGATACTACACATGCTTTTACACATTGCACTATTGCTACAGTATTATCAATGCAATGAAGTCTCCGCTTCTGTGGACGACACTTTTCTGGGCAATCTTTTAGTTATCTGTGCACCACTTTTGAAATGCATTCACTAAAGTGGCCTGTGATTAACCCAGAATGTGTGCCATTTCTCAGACTGTAGTTCTGAGATGTTAGCATTACAACTTGCCTTTTATCAAACTCTGATAAATCGTCAGCTTTTCCTAGTCTAACACCAAACACTGTATTCACTTTAAAGTTTTTTTTTTTTTTATGTTGTTGTTTTAATAATCTGTTTAGTTTACACTCATTTAAATGTTAACTAATGCGCATAGGAAATTCTTGATTACAATTGTAACCATAATGAGTTGTTTAATATTACATTTAAAGTATTACATTTTTAAATGTATGAAATTAAAAATTACAAATGTGCAATTCCAGACATTTAAACATGCTATAAACATATCAGTAGAAGTGACATTGTACATAAAATGTATTTTAAGTTTGCCATAAATGCTATTCGGTACATTCTGCATATGTATAAATATGGCTTAGGTCGTATTGAAGTAGCTAAATGCAATTAATAAGGTTAAACTATAACACCTTTTCAGTTAGTTGGACCTAACAAGCTGTTAAGTGACTGAAACGCATTCACTTTGCATGGCATATTTTTCAGTTAGATCTTTGCAATAATGTATATTTAATTATTTTTATTTCCACTTACAGAATATTATGGTAAAGCTGATTTTTCAAAAGGGATGAAAGAACATCTAGCAAAGATCTGACTTTTGGTTATCAGAAACAAAATGATTGTTGAACAGGAAAGATCTAAGAAAAACCAACCAAAAAGGCCTATTTTCCACAATCAATTTTGCTTTCTTGTTATATTTGACAAGATGGTTTGTTGCTACTGTGACTATACAGATAATCTCCCAACAGTATTTCACATATGTCTACAGCAGAAAGTCTTTGAGCCAAGAAAGATCTGACATCTTTAAACTTCATTTACTCAAATTGTGTTATTTCCACCATCTCATTCATGTGAACTGAAAGATTACAAATTTCTTTAAATATATAAATTACATTGTAAAATGCATTCTGAGGGAGCCTATATGTAAAATACAGGAACCTGTCTCCAAAGTAATGCAAATTGTCAGTTGTGTCTATTGTCTAACAAATGGCTAGTTAACACTTTCATTTTGATCAAGTGGCAGGACAGGTTCTGGCTCCAGTACTTAATTTGCACGTTTTGTTTTCATGCTAAAATGTAACATGAATGGGTACTTATATGCTGATGAGATCGGGGCTGGAGATGCAATTTACCCCGCTGACAACAACACTTCATTTGCATGCTTTGTTGAGGTTTGTCCCCTCCTATTATGTATCACTGGCTGTAAAAATGTATATATTTGAGTGCATAGTTGAACTAGAAGGAGAGATCTTTCGATGAACGCCACAGCTATGCCGAGTTCTTATTAAAGAATTCTGTTTTGAAGATACCCGAAAGCCTCCCTGGTTTTGTCTCGTCTTAGAAATTCACAACAGTTTTGGTGCCGTGAGCCGGATAGAGAAATTCACCTAAATCAAGTTTGAATCTTCATTTTTCAACAAATGTCTGACTTCACTCAAGACGGAATCATTCCAGTTCCAGCAATTTGAAGTTGAACAGCTGAGGTCACATATTCTCAACAATTTGGTGACTGCAACCCTGATGGAAGTTTGAATTTACCTGAATTCTGATTGAAACATCAAGCTCAAGAAAGATCAGACTTCTCTCCAAACTGAATCTTTCAGTTCAACCACGATTTGGTGAGTTTTCACTCTATAAAAAGAACCGTACAAACCAGTACATTTAGTTACCCTCTGCGCCGTCAGAGAAGAGTTAACAAACAGCTGTGGGTTTGGTTAGCTAAGTTATCCTCTAAATTTTACTTTAGAGAGGAATAAGTAATCCTCTGTTTTTCAGGCAGGGAAGTTAGCCTTTTGTGCTAAAATAAGTAATCCTCTGTTTTTCAGGCAGGGAAGTTAGCATTTTGTGCTAAACTCTGTAATCCTCTGTTTTCAGGCAGGGAAGTTTAGCATTTTTTGTGCTAAAGTCTGTTATCCTCTGTGAAGCAGGCAAGATTAACCTTACGTGTTAATATTTGTTATCGTTTTGTTTTGTTTAGCGTGAAGTGCTAGTAGTTTGTTTTTGTCCTCTGCATTGCCGGGGAAGGTTAACTGTGTTTTACTGTGTTTACAGTCTGTTGATCAGAGACGTTTTCTTTAGTGTTTTGTTTGTGTGGTAACCCAGAAACTTACAAGATGTTTAAGAAGAATGCTAGACTGATCCCCACAAATGAAAAAGGTGGTCTTGCAACTCCTTTGTGGTCAGATAAGGAATTTAAATCATTGTTAGGAGTACAGATGGACCTAATAGTCACTGAAAATGTTAGACAAGGGCTAACTCAGAAATATGAGATCCATCCAGACAAAATTTGGTCTGTAGATGAATGTAAAAAAGCACTAGGTGCCAGTATCCGTAAAAACAATGTAAAAGGCATTATCTGCTGTCACCGAGAATTTGCTTCAGCGCTCGCTACATAACAAGCTAAGCGCAACTCAGAGCTAGAGGAGCAGAACAAACAGCTCCGTGCTAAAGTAGCATCTCTGACAAAGAAACTGAACCGCAACAAAGCTTCAGATAAGGCTAATGTTGAAGAAATCAGTGAGTCTGATAATATTTATCCAGACTTACAAACTTTCTTTGAAACAGATGTACCTGTAGAGTCAGTGAATGTTTGTGGTGCTAGGAGAAGATCACAGAGAATTGAGGACAATCAGAATCAGAATCAGAATCGGTTTTATTGCCAAGTGTGCTTACACACACAAGGAATTTGTTTTGGCTACAGAAGCTTCCAGTGTACATAAAGTGACAAGTGACAACACAAAATAAATATGAAAAAAATAAATAAAAATACGACAAACATTAAACAGAGATGCAGTTAGACAATAGAGCTCTGGATGATGAATTGTTGTACAGATTTGTTATAAATATACAAGTTATACAAGTTATAAGGTGCTGTGTACAAATGCGTATGGAGAATGAAAGTGTTTCTCCCAATGCTTCTGTTGTCCGAGTTCAAACTGTTGCCAAAGCCCTAGGACCTAAAGATATTGAAAGACTGTCTCAGAGTTTACCTTCAGCTCGCACAAGTTTTTCTGAGTTTAGGAGAGCACTAATCAGCAAAATGCGTCTTTATGACATGTCATTGACAGAAGTTACACAGCTAATGTCTCAAATTCTCACTGAATCTGAATTCAACAGTTTTGAGTGTGCTGTGACTTCTGAATTGCAACATGCCAGTAAAGATGATTTGAGAGAGGGTGTTTTGAAAACTCTAAAGAACATTGTTGGCCCAAAGATCGACTGGTCCAGAGTCACTAACTGTGCTCAAAAGAAAAATTAATCTGTGAATGAATTCACTGAGAGGTTTTGTCAAACAGCCATAGCATACAGTGGAATTGTAGAAGATTCTGAAAATGTTTTAGATGATAAGGGACCACTAGTTCGCATCTGGTCAGATGGCCTGGTAACAGAGTACAGAAAAGCATTGCCATTTCTAGATCTTACTTGGTATAACAATACTATCAGAAGTAATCTAGACAAGTTAGCTGCATGGGAAAAAGATGCTGATGTTAAAGCAAAAGTGAGAGTAGCAGCAACTTCATTTAGTACCAAAAAACAAGACACTAGGTGACCTAAAAGAGAAGGCAAATGCAACTACTGTGGAAAATTAGGACACTGGGAGAAAGAGTGTAGGAAGAAGTTCCAAGATAGTAAAAGACATGCTTTGCATAATTCTGCTCCTTCTCAGCCTGCCTACAACCCTGAAGTAGTTCCGCCATTGTCTACGGCAGCTTTAGGACAGCTTGCTCAGGCTCTTCTAAGAGCACAACAAGAACAGGAAAAAAACTAATTATTGGGGCTGTGAGTAGCTACCTTTCCCCTGTAATCCATCACAATGACAAAAGAATTTTTGTGAAAGGTAGCATACACGATAAAGAGATTGATTTTTTGCTTGATACAGGTGCAGAAATTACAGTAATTCCTATGAAATTGGCTAAAAATTTAAACATTTCGTACAACAAAACTAAACTTTCCTTAACAGGTGTAATAGGTGAGGATTCTGTTTTGTTTGAAACCCCGCCCATAGAGGTACAAATTGGCCCAAAAACTCTGACAACAAAATTGCTATGTGCTCCATTAAATACAGGTGCCATTCTAGGCATGGATATACTAAGACAATTACATCTAACTTTAGACATGTCCTCAGAAACAGCTAGCATAAAAATTTCTTCAGTGCAAGTTTCTACTAATAATGCAATCACTCCTGAGTATGCTTTCTTACAGAGTCATCCAATTTGGGCTGAAGATAAAGATGATTGTGGGCTTCTGACAGGTGTAGAACCAGTTAAATTGACAGGAACTCCACCTCCAGTTACCAAACAATATCCAATCTGTAAGGAAGCTATAGAGGGAGTGAAACCTATTATAGAAAAATTACTGAAGCAAGGAGTGCTAGTTAAAACCAACAGTACCTGCAACTCACCCATTTGGCCTATAAAGAAAGCTAATGGAACATGGAGACTCACCATAGACTACAGAGTAGCCAATAAACATATTGATAAAATCACCCCATTAGTAGCAGATCCATCTACAATTTGTAATGGTTTACCATTAGATTGTAAAATTTTCACAGTGATTGATATGTCTAATGGATTCTTTTCTGTACCCTTGCACTCTGACAGCCAGACATGGTTAGCTTTCACAGTTGACTATGAACAATACCAGTGGACACGGTTACCACAGGGATTTCAGAATCCCCCAACCATTTATCATCAAGCTGTCAGACGTGATTTGTGTGACCCAGAATGTCCAGTCAAAAAGTCTAATATGATTCAATATGTAGATGATATTTTGATTGCCTCGACAGATCATGAGGTACATAAAACTGAATTGGCAGCATTGTTAGACTATTTGCATAAAAAAGGACATAAATGCAGCTTTCATAAAGCTCAAATTGCTAAAAACCAAGTTACATTTCTGGGTCAAACAATTGGTACAGGAAATAGATCCATTACACAGGATCGAGCAGCTTCAGTCAAAATAATACCTCCACCTACTACTATTAAAGCTCTCAGATCATTCTTGGGAACTGCAGGTTACTGTAGACCTTGGATTGAAGACTATGCATCAATTGCCCAGCCACTCTATGACTTATTGAAAGGTCAGGTTAAAGATTCTGATACCTTTTGTATGGAAGAAACTCAGCTTAACGCTTTCAATAATTTGAAGAGAGCACTATGTCAAGCACCAGCATTAGGAATTGCACAATCAGATAGGCCCTTTGTGCTTTATGTTCATGAACACTCAGGCTTTATGACAGCATGTTTAATGCAAGATCATGGGGGCAGTTTACGCCCAATCCATTACTATTCTGGTAAACTTGACATAGTCGCTCAAGGTATGGGTCCATGTCTTAGAGCAGTGCAGGCAGTTCATCTAGCTCTTCAGGCTTCAGCAGTAATGGTGTTAGGTCAGACTGTAAATGTAAGATGCCCTCACACAGTGTCTGCACTAATGAATCAAGCAAAAGTCACTTCTGTCACTTCCTCTCGTTGGGGAAATTGGTTAATGACCCTCACAGCCCCGAACGTTGTTTTACAGCGTGCACCAATCACAAACCCATCCTCATGTATGATGTCTGCATTGACTGAAGTTGTGTTTGAGGATGAAGGAGAAATGACTCATGATTGTGTTACGCTTACATATACACCTACAAGTGAAGTAGCAGAAACACCCATAGAAAATGCAGAATGGGAGTTGTTTGTTGATGGTTCAGCACAAATCATTGAAGGTAACAGACGAGCAGGTTATGCAGTAACTTCCACCACAGAAGTAATAGCTTCAGGTCGTCTTCCAGATCACTTGTCAGCTCAAGCTGCAGAACTAGTAGCCTTAACTAGAGCATGCACGCTAGCTTCAGGATCAGTTGCAAATATCTACACTGATTCCAGATATGCTTTTGGGGTAATTCATGATTTTGGTGTCATTTGGCAAAGTAGACAGTTTCTAACTTCTGCCGGATCCCCCATTAAGCATGCTGGATTAGTGAAAGACCTAATGTTTGCCATGAAACTTCCTAAGAAATTGGCGGTGATTAAAGTGAAAGCACATCTCACAGCTAATACAATGGAAACTAAAGGGAATGCTCTTGCTGATGTAGCTGCTAAACAGGCTTGTTATTATGCTAATGTACAAGTATGTTCAGGTAGTACAGCACAGAAAACAATTCTGCCTCCTGAATCAATCATTGATCTGTACAAAGATGTTCCTTTATATGAAGCATGGACATGGTTAGACAAAGGAGCCACAGTGGATTCATCTGGCTGCTGGACTAAAGAGGGAAAATATGTTGCTCCCGAATCACTGTTGCCATATTTGGCTCAACAAATACACAATTTGGGTCACAGTGGTCCAGCAACCATGAATCACAGGTTCTCAAATCAATGGTGGAATCCAAAATTCAGAATTGTAGCCTCCGAAACAGTGAAAAGATGTGTTACATGTCAGAAAAATAATGATGTGCCAGCAGCAACTACAGCAGCAACATATACCCCAGCTCCACCGGGGCCATTTCGTCACCTGCAGGTCGATTACATATCATTACCTCCCTTTAAAGGAAAAACTGATGTTTTGATAGTAATACATAAGTTTTCGAGATGGGTTGAAGCTTATCCAACAGGACGTGCTACAGCTGCACATACTGCTAAATGTCTAATCACTGATTTTATTCCCAGATGGGGATTACCAGATTCCATTGACTCAGATCAGGGTACACACTTCACAGGACAGGTAGTCAAGGAAGTGTCTAAAATGTTGAAGATTAAGTGGAATCTTCACTGCCCCTACAGGCCACAAGCATCAGGACAGGTTGAACGAGCTAATAGGACATTTAAACACATTTAATAGGACAATTAAAACCAGGCTAAGCAAAATGCATCAGGAAGGTGTTTCATGGGTTGAAGCACTTCCAGCGGTACTGTGTAGTATGAGAGCATCACCTAACAGATCAGTAGGACTGAGCCCTCATGAGATTATTACTGGACGCCCAATGCAGATGCCAGGTGTAATTGATCTTAGAAATGCTCATGTACACATTGTCTCAGATGCCCTGATAGCTTACTGTGAAAACCTCACCAAGTCTGTACAGAATGCTAGAGAGAGAGTTGAGTCGTGTTGGCAGAGTCCACCGGAAGGTGGACACACAATCATCCCAGGTCAGTGGGTCATGATAAAGTCATTCAAAAACAAGCCATTAGAGCCTAAATGGCATGGACCACATCAAGTGATGTTGATTACAGCAGCTGCAGTGTTGTGTCAGGGAAGAAAAACTTGGACACATGTCTCACATTGTAAGGTTGTTCCACCACCTACAGGGATAGGATAGGACACACGGAACAGTAGGGTGCCCAGGGAAGAACTGATCCATTAGGGATTGGGGGCCACCCCTGGGTAAAGACGCCCCAATAGGTCCTCCCTATTTATTAGTCCATCCTTACCTCACTGTTCTTTAGGTGTCATGGGAATTAAGAAATAGGGGAAGAAGGAACTACTATAGCAGAATTAGATTGAACAGAGGATACAAAACTAGTGTTTGCATATTTTTTTTTTTTTTTTTTTTTTTTGCAACAAATACTGTGTCGTTGCCTTTTGTTTTCTTTCTTATTCTGTGCAGATACAACGTGTTGTCCTGAGATCCATAGACACCAACCTTCTCACCTGCAAGCCCAGTCACAACCTTCAAGAGACAACTAGACCAACTGCTAAACCAACCGTCAGAGAAAAACACACAACGCAGAGAACTACATACAAGAACTTCAGTCATCCATCAATACGATCAAGATTGCCGTACTAGTGATCATCATGAACATCGCACAAGCCATAGACTCACGAAGCAACATATTCTTAGAGCTGATGAATATGTCAAGAAATGCCTTGTTCGCTGGAAAGAACATCTGCATGCCACACCCACCTTCAGTAGGAGCAGGAATCCCCTGGGTGGCACACCCCATATCCAACTGTGACACGTGTACCTTATTTGCAGTTCATACCAGTGGAATCTACAACAAAAGTACATGTCACAACATCACAACTCCTCCAGCTTCTCCATGTTGCATTCCTGGATTACCATCCTGCAACCTAACTTCAGCAACTCCCATCATGACAGATCTACTACTGCCAATGACTTTTTCCTGGTGCGTGGAAAATTATGCTCCATCCTCAACTCCACTGGGTAAAATTTCTTGTGAACGTTGCAACTTTATAATTGAAATGAGAACAGGATCCCATGTGGACATTACTCCATCAGCAGGGATAAAGGAAAAGAATTTAGAAGCATGTCTCCACCGGACACGATCTCTTCCAAAACTCTTTGCAGTAAATCAGTGGTGTATGATTCCTCCACCAACAGGAACTTTTTGGTTATGTGGAACGTCAGCCTATGACATCCTTCCCAGCCAATTCAATGGCAGGTGCACACTGGTTTATGTTCTACCGGCTATCAGAGAGAATACGCACTCCACCCCAAGCTCTCTACATCTGCATAACTCAGCTCCTACCACAAAGGAAGAAGATGGCTGCATTCCAGGACTCACTTGTGCACAAACATGGTGGTCAAGAACTCTTGGAGCATTAATTCCGTCATATGGTGTCATGCAAGCCCTTGATCAAGTCAGAAGCTTATCAAATTCTGTTCAGAAACTGGCCAATGATACAGCTTTGGCCCTGGGTAATATCACAGACACTCTTGCTTCACACAAGATAATGATCTTACAGAACAGAGTGGCCTTGGACTACATCCTTGCAAAACAAGGGGGAGCCTGCACCATCATAGGCCCAGAGTGCTGCACCGGATTAATGGATCCAACCAAGAACTTGAACAAAATTCAACAAGACATACTTGATCTTTCAGTAAAATTGCACCAGATGACTGAGGATAATTCTTCATGGTTTGGAAACCTGTTAGGTAAACCCTGGCTGTGGATCAAGGAAATAGCAATTCTTCTATTGGTTTTCCTACTGTTGTACTATCTATGCATCCACAGTATCAAATGTTTGACTCAACATTTGACTCACGCCCATGACAAGGAAATGACTGTTCCAAACAGAACAGAATATTACCTATAAGAAATCCATGGACTATAGCGGCATGTTTGTTCCTGTGTCAGTATGCCGTTTGTAAATATAGACAGTTAAAAGACACAGAGCAAGTACTACGAGCCTGTAACCATAATACGTTACAAGAATGAACTTTTTCTTTTTTTAAGTGTCTAAATTTGTATTTTGTGAGAGTTATTAGAACTCTCAAAGGGGGAACTGAAAGATTACACATTTCTTTAAATATATAAATTACATTGTAAAATGCATTCTGAGGGAGCCTATATGTAAAATACAGGAACCTGTCTCCAAAGTAATGCAAATTGTCAGTTGTGTCTATTGTCTAACACATGGCTAGTTAACACTTTCAGGCTGGTCAAGTGGCAGGACGGGTTCTGGCTCCAGTACTTAATTTGCACGTTTTGTTTTCATGCTAAAATGTAACATGAATGGGTACTTATATGCTGATGAGATCGGGGCTGGAGATGCAATTTACCCCGCTGACAACAACACTTCATTTGCATGCTTTGTTGAGGTTTGTCCCCTCCTATTATGTATCACTGGCTGTAAAAATGTATATATTTGAGTGCATAGTTAAACTAGAAGAGAGATCTTTCGATGAACGCCACAGCTATGCCGAGTTCTTATTAAAGAATTCTGTTTTGAAGACACCCGAAAGCCTCCCTGGTTTTGTCTCGTCTTAGAAATTCACAACAGAACCATGCTTCAGGATGTCTATTGCGTCTTTGCATTAACTTAACATCTAAACATGTTCTTATATACTATGTGTACATAACTCATTGTAATTTTTTTTCGTAAACAGCATTAATTTAAAGCAGAGTTTTATCCCATTCATGAGATGTAATAACTACAGAAAGTCTTCCTTAACTCAACTCCCTCAACTCTGAATAATTCATTTGGCCAGGACTTGTAATTTGGCTTTCTAGACCTCTTTCCTTTTAACATCCGCTCCTCAACACTCTCCTGTGAGTCAGAGTCTTCTAGGGCCTTCTATACTTATTCCTTCATTGTGTCTTGGTTGAGACACTCTCACATCAATTTGACCAGTTTTGTTCTGAAATGCCCCTCTCAAACACAGCAGAGGACAAAGGGACACACCTCATCATTTTAAAACTAATCCAAACCTGTACTTGAAGTTGCTTGAATGTAGCTACAGTATGTTAAATTATGATTATAGCTTATAATTGAGAAGTTTTCATAAAATCACATGATAAACAGTGATAATCTTACATTTTCTTAACTACAGAGGGTACGGAAAGTATTCAGACCCCCTTAAATTTTTCACTCTTTGTAATATTGCAGCCATTTGCTAAAATCATTTAAGTTTTTTTTTTTTTTTTTTTTTCACAGCACCCAATATTGACAGAAAAACACAGAATTGTTGACATTTTTGCAGATTTATTAAAAAAGAAACACTGAAATATCACATGGTCTTAAGTATTCAGACCCTTTGCACAGTATTTAGTTGAAGCACCCTTTTGATCTAATACAGCCATGAGTCTTTTTGAGAAAGATGCAACAAGTTTTTCCACACCTGGATTTGGGGATCCTCTGCCATTCCTCCTTGCAGATCCTCTCCAGTTCTCTCAGGTTAGATGGCAAATGTTGGTGGACAGCCATTTTTAGGTCTCTCCAGAGATGCTCGATTGGGTTTAAGTCGGGGCTCTCAAGAGTCAGGGTATTCAAGAACAGTCACGGAGTTGTTATGAAGCCACTGCTTCGTTATTTTAGCTGTGTGCTTAGGGTCATTGTCTTGTTTGAAGGTAAACCTTCAGCCCAGTCTGAGGTTCTGAGCATTCTGCAGAAGGTTTTCGTCCAGGATATCCCTGTACTTGGCCGCATTCATCTTTTCCTCAATTGCAACCAGTCGTCCTGTCCCTGCAGCTGAAAAACACCCCCACAGAATGATGCTGCAACCACCATGCTTCACTGTTGGGACTGTATTGGACAGGTGATGAGCAGTGCCTGGTTGTCTCCACACGTACCACTTAGAATAAAGGCCAAACACAGCTGGACTCAAATGAAGGTGTAGAACCATCTCAAGGAAGATCAGAAGAAATGGACAGCACCTGAGTTAAATATATGAGTGTCACAGCAAAGGGTCTGAATACTTTATGGTCTGCTACTGTAGTGTTGTCAATAGAGTTGGTACTTCAGTACCTAGTTGGTACTTAAGAAAACCTGGTACTGTATTGTTGTTTTTTTTGTAACCATAGTACTAACAACCTAGTAATCCCAGTTTTAGATGCTATATGTAAAAGTTGCACTCCATTCATGCCACAATATGAACTAATACCTCAACAAAAAAAAAGTGTTTAATCACTGGTCTATTCTGCTTTACAGTTGAGACAAACACTGGTCAGTCGCTCAGAGATCATACTGACACAAACATTCAGAAACAGAAATAGCTTAAGCTAAGTTTTGAACGTAGCCTAATATACATTATTTTATATTTAAACTCACTTTAACATGTGCTTATAGCAGCATAAACCGCAGAACGTCCTGATTCATTTAGTTTCACATGGCAGCGCTTCTGTGATCTGAATAAAAAAAATTGATTAAGCAGCAGTACAGAAGGCAGAGAAGGCATTTTATGGCCTGTGCTTGCTTTATTTTAAAAAAGCTTACTGTTTTCTTTTTATTCATTCATTCATTCATTCATTCATTTTCTTTTCGGCTTAGTCCCTTTATTAATCTGGGGTCGCCACAGTGGAATGAACCACCAACTTATCCATCATATGTTTTACGCAGCGGATGCCCTTCCAGCTGCAACCCATCACTGGGAAACACTCATACATTCTCATTCACACACATACACTATGGACAATTTAGCTTACCCAATTCACCTATAGCGCATGTGCCGGAGGAAACACAGGGAGAACATGCAAACTCCACACAGAAATGCCAACTGACCCAGCCGAGGCTCGACCAGCGACCTTCTTGCTGTGAGGAGACATCGCTACCCACTGCGCCACCACGCCGCCTCCTTGTTTTTATTATGCATCTATGCAAATAAAAACAATTCCTTTACAAGTTTCAAATGATGACTCTGACCCGTATCGCCAAAAATAACGCAGTACATTGTTTCCACGTTATTGTGACTGAATTTGCGGTTGAACTGAAATGTGCACAAGGTTAAATATTTCAGTTAGGGTTGCTAACTAGATATCGCAGCCGGTTTAATCAACAGAAAAATGCAGTCCAACATACATAGAATGATTTGCTATGTATGTTGGATGTCTGTTACTCTATGACAGTTAATGTGAGCCCTGCTCCAACATGCTGATGCATTTATTGCACATGGGATGATTAAGATTTCCTACTAAATGAGAGATGGAGTTCCAGTTTAAATATCCAATTTATATTTGTCTTGTTTTATAGGACCACAGACGAATAGGCATGTGTTTTTTTATAACAAAATTATAAATGTAATTGTTTGTAGTAATAATATATATTTAAAATTTAAATTCAGATTTGTTTGAGACACATTTTTTTTTGTGATTTAGCAGTATTAAATAATAATTTTTACTTCAATAAAAGCCACTAGACTTAGACATTATCATCTTACAAATCTCTTACTAAACAGTGATATTTTCCAACTGTGACCTGAAAGAGCCATTTCTGCTAAATAAAAAAATCTAGTTTAGTTGGTAAAAAAATAATTAATTCAGATTGATTAAACTGTATTTAATAAAAAACACTTCAAAGTCGAAATGTTTTGTTACCGTTCTTCACTGTAAACCAGAAATGCGGTACAATTGTTGCTGCACAAACAGATCTGTACAATAAAGCGACAGTTTGCCAGCAGATCCACTACAGTTACTGATGACGGATGAGAGACAAATACATGCAGTCTTTACTCTCATCTTCATCTGCTGTTGTTGGAAGTCTGGCCAAACGGATGCATCGGCCCCCACACCACCTTTACGCAACCCCCCACACCCTGCACCCCTTCCTCCTCGCCTCGGCCCTGCTTCTGGGACATCTGCCGGAAGCAGGTCACCCACAGTGGGATGTGCGTTTGCCTGACAGGCCCCTGCAGCTCTGGGACTGAAGCCACAGCTCAGGCCTGCTGCAGGTTCCTGGTCAAGGCTGATCGTCTGCAGGCGTCTGATAGCAGCCATCGGAACTGAGCTGCAGACGCAAAAACCAGAGCCTATTTCTGTTGTGGCTCCACCTGCGTCACTTCATTTCAGTTCAGCTTCTTATTTCTTTCCACGTCAGGTGCTTCAACAGTCACTCTCAAATCCTCAAAATGCGCTTCGCAGGGAATCGATGAAGATTCAGTTATTATCGAGTTGTGATCTTTGGGCTTTTGCTCAAGGCCTTTGTTAGATGTTGAAAAGCAAACCTTGAATTGTAAAATTGCCAATTGTTTAGAGCTAATAGAAGCAAGTTTTGGGTGTTAAATCACTTTGTAAAATGTAGAAATTGTTCTGATATCTTATATTTTTATATCTTATTAAGCACATGAAAATAATATTGCAGTAGGATACATTTATGTATTTTAGATAGATTTTTTTATATGATGTATTTTAGATTTAGTTTTTATTTTTATTTTAATTATTCTTTTGACAGTGCAAACCATTATTGCCATATTTTCAGAATTTCAAAACTGGCCTGTTGTTGAATATCATTTAGCAGCATTTTAAAATAATAATGATTCATATAGATTTATTTACAGATTTATACTAGCAATTACACAAACACACAGGCACACAATGAACGTACTACACTGTAAAACCCATCCATACCTGAATGAATGAATAAAAGAAAAATAATAGTAATAACTAAATAAAAAATGCCTTAGTTATTATTTTTGCCTTCATCTCAGTGCAAATATCGAATCATTCATGAATCAAGCAGTCTTAGGTACCTTTACCTAAGATTAAAAAATCTATCTATCTATCTATCTATCTATCTATCTATCTATCTATCTATCTATCTATCTATCTATCTATCTATCTATCTATCTATCTATCTATCACAAACTAGAAATGCAGTAAATTCACTTCTGAAGCAAACTCATCGTGACTTCAGAATATTTTAATGTTTGTAGTGGAAAAACGAGTCAAAAAGCAGTTTTGTGTGTCGCTTGAAGTGATGTGTCTGAAGCAGGATCGAGCTCAGGCATTTGACAGCAGCAGGCGGGGAACTGTAAGGTGTGTGGCTCGATGTTTAATTTATTATGCAGTGGATGCCAATTTAGCTGCCTGTTCAAACCACTGGATATCCGCTGGAAGTCTATTCAATCTTCCCTAAGCCCTATGTGGTCGCCCTGCGGTCAAAACACAAAGGCCACCATTCAGTCTAGGACAGCATATGCTTCATTTGTTGTGGGCAAAAAAATGTTGTGGGCTTCACTGTAGAAGAGACAAGCACACCTAGATTACAGCTGACATTCAAACAGCACAAAATATCAAATACAGGAGCTGTCATTCGTCGAATTATCATAACAGATACATTTGATTTTAGATTGGCATATGGAGTGAGCTTTGAGACAGAACCGGTCTGTAAAGAAAAATGTATTTCCTTGCATATGTAAATTATTTATTAGAAATATACAGAAATGTTATGTTGTGTTGGTATATTAAAATATATTGATTAATAAGGGATTGCCACTTTGAATCTATTGATACCTATGTACCTGTCATATTTTCCACAGACACTTATTCTGGAATCTGATGTAGCAATGTTGCTATAGGTGTTAAACATAAAATATAATAGGTTTTTGTTATATCTAATGCAGGATTTTTTTAAACAATGTATTTATCGTTTTACTAAATGTTTTTTCTTAACGTTTTACATACACAGTATATAACAATCATATAAGCACAGAAAAGACTTTACATCGCAATTTCCCTCCCACCACTCCATCCCTAAACAAAAGGAAAATAATAATAATAATAATAATAATAATAACATTAAAATAATAAAGACAAAATAAAATAACTACATAAAACATTTTTCACATTTTTGAGAAAGATATTTACGTAAACTACAAGTAAAGGGTGTCTTTCCAATACCTCTTTGCTTCATAAGGGAGGACTGGCAGGATATATACCTACAAAAAGCCTATCCAGTGGTAGTTTCTTTGATTGAATTTGGTCAATCATATCAATTAAACCTTGCCAAATAGGATTCACAGTGGAATGGGGTGCCTCATTACACTTTATACAGGTATCAGGAATATTATGAACATATACAGCATATATACATATACAACATAACAGGAGTTAATATATGTACACATCAGCCACTGATATTGTATGAGTTTAAGCTACTATTGACTGTACTATTCTGAGGCTTTTTACATGCCTCGTTCCAATTCACGTCTTCATTTACATCTTCATTCCATAGTCTTAGTTTAGATACTGAGGTTTTACTAGACCAAGATGCAAACAATTGATACAAAGAGGAAACTGAATCTTTATCATAATAGTGAACTATGATTGCTGTTTCTAATGGGGAAATGACAAGGATATCTAATGAATGATATGCAGTAAAGTCTCTATGTTATATATTTGGGGAAAATGGCCCTTTGGTATGCCATATTTGGTAGATTCTTCTGCAAAGGACATAAATACCTGATCGTTTTTGCCTGGTGCACTTTTTTTTGTGCACAAAAGTGTTCTTGGAGCTTCATATGATTACAGTTCAACCACTGAAGTCACGTGGAATTTCTGACAATGTTTTCTTTGACTTTTATAGTATTTGTTTTTCCTGTCATTGTTACTGGCAGGGCCTAAAATTAACACTTGCCAAATGCCAAATTTGAGTAAGCATTAGGGAGTATTTGTAGCAGTGTCAGACGCTAGTTGGCAGGTAAATTACATCACAATAGTTAGAAGTCTGTTTTTAGAGTTTTTTAAAAAATTTTTAGAGGTTTATTCATGTATCACGGACGAGCCCCCATATGTTACACCTGGCTGAAAGATGTAACATTAAGGGAGACGACGCGGCGAAATAAAGTCAAACATAATATTTATTCTAACACAATTGAAACTAACATAATCAAAACATCAGTATCAGTAGGATCAATCAGTGTGATAGGCAAATGAATGAATGCAGTAAGTGTTGTCAGTGCTTGTGAATGGATGCAAAACAAAACATAATGCCACAAATTGGAGCACAGCTCTGGCCAACTTCCCAAACAATAAAGGAACAGCGGCCCTGCATGAACTCTTGTTTAAATAAGAGCAATGACGATCATCAGGTGCGCTGAATACACAAACCAAAATAACGCAGTCCTAACAATCTGGCTGGATCGTACAACCAGTTGTTGTGATCACCAGTGATGTAGCCCTTGTGGATCGCTGGAAAACACTCCCTGTCATTCACCCGAACTACATATCCCACTATGCCTCGCAGTCACACACCGGTTTCAAGTCACCTCTTGATTAAACACACACACACATGCACACACACACGCACACACACACACACACACACACACACACACACACACACACACACAC
>CAIGQV010019430.1:733845-749642 GCA_903798115.1 Danio jaintianensis | reverse complement strand
CACACACACACACACACACACACACACACACACACACACACACACACACACACACACACAGCTGAGGATGATCAGGACTGATTACTTGGACTATATACACATTACTTACATCCATGCCGAATCTTGTTTCCACTATAGTGAGCATTACGTAAGCATTGCTTGTATAGTCTAGCGTGTATTTGACCCTTGTTTGCTTCACTGTTTATGTTTGTTTCGCTGCCTGCCTTGATCATTCGCCTGTTATACCTACTGCTCTCTGGATTATCTGTATGCTGCTGTCTGTCCCTGTTTAAACTTTGCCAGCCTGACCACTCTAAATATAAGCTGCAGTTGGATCCAACCCTTGTCAACCCATCATTAAACAAGTCCTGTTCACTTAATTCCATTTATTTCTTGAAAGTTTAGCAATGATAAATTAAAAAACATAGTAAATATGATTAGTTATTGTAGTAGTAGTAGTCGTAGTAGTAGTATAACTATTTGTTACAGGTATTCAGCTTTCTTAAAAAAATATCTTCATTAGTGTTCAACAGAAGAAAGAAACGTATAAAGGTTTTACATGAATCGGAATTAAAGTATATGGTGACCAGTAAAAATGATCAAATTCCAACTATTTTATTTTAGTTTCATCAAAGTAGATGCTGTTTTGCCTTTAAACACCTGATGGATAATTAATTAAAGTTCTCTGGTCCAAACATAAGTTTAAGCATAAGCTTTCAGAATGCTTGGAAATCATCAGAAACAAATTCAGTCAAAAGCAGTGTTGGGTAACATAAAAATTGTATTTAAATAACTTTTCTTATTACTTTGTCTTAAACGTTACAAATCTGAGTGCATAGACATAGAAATTAAACTCTTAATTCTTTCAATTTGAGTCAAACAGTGTTAAAAAGTAACTTATTTAAGTTTCAACAGTATATGTATCAAAACACAAAACGTTTCAAAGTAATGACACCATATTTCATACATGTCATATATGACATGTTACATTTTTCTTGTTTCTTAAGTATGTGCAGTTGTCAGACAAATAAAACCTTCTTTAGTTACGAAATTGAGTTAATATACAAAATATCTGAATAACACAAAATATATATTTACAATCACTCTGCTTCTCTGAGATTATACCTTATATTGTCATGAACTGTTATTTTCTTAAGCATATGCAGTTGTCTTGATTAATGATAAACGTTCTTTAGTTAAAAAATAGAATGATTCTGCAAAATTTATAGTACTCTGAATATTGCTGCTTCTCTGAATTGATTTATATGGAACTATTGAATTTATGTACAGTATTTAAGGCATGTATATTAAAAGTAACAAATTAAATTACCTAAAAACTATAAGAGTAATCTCTTTCTTTTACTTTTTCAGCAGAAAAGTAATTTAAAGTAACTAGTTACTTTGTGACTACTTTTACTCAACACTGGGCAAAAGTTTGTCTTGTTTGTCTCATTTAATAACTTAAAACTTTTAAATTATGATTTAACCTTTCAGATCTAAGCTCACTTGTGTGTGCAGTAAAAAAAGAACACTACAAATTCCAGGTAACATTAAGTCTTGTCCAGGATTGTTTTTGAATTAAAACTAAAGCATCAATGCCATTCTGTAGCACACTGGAAAAAAAATGATTCATTGGATTTACAATTTTTTTTTTAAGGTAAGTGGTGGTTGTAAACAATTTATATGGGCTGAATTTAAACGAACATCACTCAATTTAATTTGTTTAACTTAATTTGTTTGTTTAAATTCAGCTTATATAAATTGTTTGCAATAATTTGCAATGAACCATTTTCAGTGCACAAGGGGGCGCACTAACAGAATAAAACAAGTCTTCCTCAAGTTGCTGTAACGCAGTGACCTTTTTCTTCCAGACCCGCATTCTGACAGATAGAGGGTTTTTGTAGGTCGATAGTGGTGGCTTCGAGATTCAAAAAATGCATTATGAATGATTTACTCAAGAATATGATGGGTTATAAATCATAAAAGCTCTGGAACATTCTGTTCATGTAATTACAGCCTTATGACATGATTCACAGGTTTTTAACACAGACTTTTGCTGTTCAGTTGGTCATATAATCTTTTGCTGGATTACCGTAACACTTATGCAATATTCTCAGCATATGCTTATAAAAGAGAAAACATGTTTAGGTCTTACCTTAATTGAAAAAATAAGATTGTGACTCAAAATCTTAAAATTCTGACCGCCTTTGGCAAATTTTTGTCAAATTGCTTATCGGCAAAAAAAGTGTGAAAGGTTAGAATATTCCATATTCATTCATTCATTCATTTTCTTTTCGGCTTAGTCCCTTTATTAATCCGGGGTCGCCACAGCGGAATGAACCGCCAACTTATCCAGCATATGTTTTACACAGCGGATGCCCTTCCAGCTGCAACCCATCACTGGGAAACATCCACACACACTCATTCACACACATACACTACAGACAATTTAGCCTACCCAATTTACCTATAACACATGTTTTTGGACTTGTGGGGGAAACCGGAGCACCCGGAGGAAACCCACGCGAACACGGGGAGAACATGCAAACTCCACACAGAAACGCCAACTGACCCAGCCGAGGCTCGAACCAGCGACCTTCTTGCTGTGAGGCGAACGTGCTACCCACTGCGCCACCGTGACGCCCAATATTCCATATTATGACTCCCAATTCTCTTTTTTTGTCTTGCAATTGTTTATATCTTGTGAAGACTTTTTTTTTGGAATTTAGTGTTTATATACATAATTTCGCCCTTTGCTCTCAAAAGTTCATTCATTTTCCTTCGGCTTAGCCCCTTTATTCATCTGGGGTTGCCACAGCGGAATGAACCGCCGACTTATCCAGCATATGTTTTACACAGCGGATGCCCTTCCAGCTGCAACCCAGTACTGGGAAACACCCATACACGGTCATACATACGCATACACAACAGCCAATTTAGTTTATTCAATTCACCTGTAGAGCATGTCTTTGGACTGTGGGGAAAACCGGAGAACCCGGAGGAAACCCACAGAAAGGCAACACGGGGAGATCATGCAAACTCCACACAGCAATGTCAACTGGCCCAGCCAGGACTCGAACCAGCGACCTTCTTGCTGTGAGGCGACAGTGCTAACCACTGAGCCACCGTGTCACCCCCCTCAAAATTTTACATATCAAAATTGTCATTTTTAAAGAATTTAACATTTTTAAATTTGATGGAAAATATATTATTTGAATTTATTAGAAATGCAAGTTGGCTTTCTCATAATTCTGACCTTATTCTTCACTATTTTGAATATCTCATGAATCTGATTTTTAATTGTCCTGAAATTCTGACAGTTTTCTCAAAGCTGAGTAATATAATCTTGAAATCATCATAACTTTAAGAAAAATAAAATATCTCAGAAATTGAGAACCACAAAATGTCATAAAAGCGAGATTGTTTAAGTTTGTCACTTTTTAAAAATTTAATTCTAATCTAGTCATGATAAACTATATATTGTTGAAAAGCTATAAAGCTCTAAGTCTTCTGAATACTTATTTTACCACTGATTTTGTTACATACAGTAAAACTTACTGTCACCCTACAACATGTGGGAACATTTCCGGTTACATTTTCTAACCATAATATTTTAGTCTAAACAAAAAGCAATCTTGACAAACTATATATCATTGGAAAACTTTAAATATATCTAGTTTCCATATCAGCAACAATATGCAACAAAGGTTCTCATCAGAGTCGTAAAGCATTACTTTGCTACAGCAGTCCACACGTAAACATTTTGTAGATGTTTTAGAAGCTAAATTCAAGTCAAATACCGTCAAACTTTCCATAGTACTTTAGAATTTTATGTCTACTTTACAAATATTGTCAAAAGTGTGAAAAAAATAGAGTTCACATTCCTTAAAACTAAGGGGGAACCTTTGTGGTCACCAATGTAAACTGAATGTTATCTGGTGGTGATGGTGGTAATTTTTGAGATATCAACTTCAAATGTGTAATACAATTTCTTCAGATATTTAGCTTTGATTTAGTCATAATTACATAATTGACATAATATAATCAAATCGATGCTATAGCCAAACCTTTGGTCACTTGTGTCAATGCCAAACGTCCATTTCAATGCTGCCAGCAGCAAAAACCTTGGGCTGTGGACAACGTGAAACATGTATTGTTCTCTAATGAGTCCACCTTCACTGTCTTTCCCACATCTGGGAGAGTTAGTTGTGGAGAAGCCCCAAAGAAGCATACCAGACAGACTGTTGCATGCCCAGAGTGAAGCATGGGAGTGGATCAGTGATAGTTTGGGCTGCAATATCATGGCATTCTCTACGCCCAATACTTGTGCTAAATGGGCGAGACTGCCAAGCACTACCGAACCATTCTGAAGGATGTTATCTGGTGGTGATATCTGGTACTGCAGCCAAACAAAATATTACCGAAAGCTCATTTTTGAAAAATTAGATTTGATTTCGACAATTTAAGGCTAAAACAGGTTTTGTAATATACATAATTTACATAATATAATAAAATCTACATTTATGTTTTTTTTTATTTCAGCTTTTCTTTTCTTTTTTTGTTAACTTTTTGAACATTCTTCACTTCACTATTTACAGGTTATTATGATTGAAATTGAAAAAGCTAGAACCCTGAATGATTAAAAAAAACTAAAGAAAAAAAAGCTTAATCTCATTTCAGGTCAGAAATTAATCTTTTCCCATGGCAACACTCGGCATGTGTAGGCTGCACGCAGTGATTTTCATTAGTCCAAATGAATCCAATCTGACTAAATGATCAAAAAGTACTATTAAAGCAGACCTATTCATTTAGTCATATCTCTAGTCGTGTTTAAAGTGCCTCTATTATGCTTTTATTTTTAATACCTTTCATGTAGCACTTGATGTAGCTGTTTGGACCTGCAAGTTTCAAAGATCAAAGTGCTGAAAAATGGAGCTATTGTCTCCCAAAAGAAAGAACCGATCCTGAACTGCCTGAAACGAGTTGTCAGCAATTCAGGTCTTACTACTTGTATAAATTTGAATAATGGCATACTATAGTCTTCATTGGTTGCCTGTGAACAATGTCCACTTTGACCCTCAAACACTGCAGTTTTAGCTGAGGTTTGTGAGAGTTTGGTTCACTCTTTTGACATGTAGAAAAGAGCAAAAGCTGTGAAAGCAAATCCACTTTCCAAAGGGACGAGGACTTGAATTCATGCGACAAAACCAATGCCATTACTGTACACATCACAGCGTTTACAAGTGCTGAGGAAGAGCTAAATATCAGATATGGTAATGAACTTTCAGATTCTAACACGTGCTGTACGTGGTCGACCAATCACTGGAGAGTAAGGATTCAGAGAGGCTGGGTTTAGAGAGATCTGATCCTTAAACCAACAAAAAAAGAGCTGAGGCTACAATGTTAAGTGAATTAAAAGCCGGTTTTCCATTATTGCGCCAAATGGTTCTAAGAAAAGTCAGGTATGGTTCCAGACAGTTGTATTTCCATGTTCCAGTTTCCATGTCCAGTGTTGTATAGCGTGGCATGATTACAAAGCGTTGGTGGATGTAAACCTGTTGTAGTAGGCCTCTAAAACTAAATTAGAAACCTGTTGTTAGAAACTACTGTTACAAAAATGATGTATTCAGGCACTATGAAATAAGATGCAGGCATATTTTGATTAAACAAAATTGTTGATTATTATAATTTCTGTTCTTATTTTTGCTTTTACAGTTGTATTAAATAGCATTGTAAATAAAAATGTGTGTAGGTCTACAACAAAAGCTTGCATCTTGGAGCTAGTGCCAGAAAAGTTTTTGGGTGACATATATCAAGTTTTTATTTATTATTATTATTATTATACTTAATTTTTTGCGACTGATTGTTCTAGGTAAGACCATTTAGAGTCTTTTGAGACTGCAGTTTGTAAGTTTAAACCACTGAGCACCATAGAAGTCCAGTGTGGAGAAAAATCCTGTATTTTTTCCTTGATTACCTTTCTTATTAATAGTAAAAACAATTCTAAATTAAATTACTAATTAAAATCTAGGATGACAAATGGGTGAGTAAATTATCAGAATATTGTTTAATTATTTCAGGGTTTTCGCAGGTTTTAAAACGCTTTTCTGTGAATTAAGGCCTTAAAAAGTTCTTATATCAGAGCAGTACGTCTTCATGGCATCATATACTTGAGGAATTGTTTCCACATTGGTTTAATTTTAAAGTGAAGCAAGCTTATATTAACTATACTATCATTCCAGCATAATAATCAAGGAACTTTGCTGTTGTACCATGGCTGTAGCAGACGCAATTATATTACATAGAGCCGGAAAATAGTCCCCAGTTCAGTAACTAGGTAACAGAGCTGCGTAATATCATGCTGCAGCCATGGTACAGCAACAGTTCAGTCAAGTTTCTTGATTATTACGCCAGAATGAGAGTATAGTTCCTAGCCATATCAGCCTAGAAAATAGCAACTTTTCATTTTCATTCGGTCTTAGTACACAATGTAACTACAGAAGCGTCACGCTTTAAATAGGAAAATTATTGAGATGCTAATGATCTAATCCGATTCAATAATTTATGCTAAGCGAAGCTAAAAGTGCTCCCTCCAGATTGGGAGATTGACTGAATGGTTTCGAAAATGGCAAAACTCAATTATTTAACTCTAGGTGACTTGTAAAATGAGCCTATTTCCTTAACAAAAGGGAGTGTTCCCTTAAATTTACCCTCAGAAACCCTGCAGAAACTCTTGTTCTGGAAGTGAGCTAGTCCTTTAACTGCGCAATTACCTTTACTAGAAGTTGTTGTGGATACATCAGGGCCGAATTGACCTTTTGATTTGACGGCAGCTAAACTGGCCAGCAGCTGCCCGCGAGCAGTAGGAGTTTAAGAATGTGCCAGTGACACAGAAGCCGAGGGTATGGGTGCATGAATGAACCTCGTGGCCTCTGGTGGCAGAATAAACAGGTCTTCAATAGAGCGCCACGTGAGCCAGCAGATCCATGCAGGCCGAGAGCCACCCGGATTAGGTGTCAGCTCTTGGAAGTCGGCCAAAGGATCATCACTCGATTCCAGCTGCATTCAGCACAATAGCCGACTAATGTAATGGCTCAATCTTACATCAGAGCGGCCAGCGCTCCGCCATCAAGCCTCAGCTAAATTTAGGCCAGCAGCTGCAGCCACAAAAACAACTGAAACATTGAACCTGGCTAACAGGGTCACAGTGGCATCTTAATGCGAAAGGGTTTGTATGTGAGGTTATTCTCTCACGCGTGCTTAAATTAGGTCTTATCTGCTTGTTATGTGAGAAATGGTCCGTCAGGCCAAAGAAATCTGTTCATTAACACTTTGCCATGTTTTGTGATTCGTGGTTGTTTTCGCTTTATTAATGCTTTCAAAATGCATTATGGAAATTTGATCTCTGCTCTGGCAACTTTACAAAAAAGTTGAACAAAGTGACATTTTTAGTAGTCTGAAACAATGTATTGTCTGGGTTTGCCATGTAAATTACCTTCTACCTCATAATTGTGTGTTTATATTGTTGTCAAAATTGTCATTTTAATATAATTATAACAAGTAATTAAGGGAGGCCGTTATTCACACATGAACTCTTGTGACTCATGTTGTAGTTAAAGTTAGTTCATGATTAGCGCATACAATAACTCATCATTAATTCATAATAAAGTAATGTTTAGTTTACATATTAATACATCATTATTCATGTACTGTTATTATAAAGTGTTACCCTTCAAGTACATCAGTAAAAAAGTCAGAATTATGAGACGTTAATTTGTAATTCAGAGATAATCTTGCAAATTTATATAGAATCTGATTGTCAGATTTAAACCAAATTGATAGTTGCAATTTATTATTATTATTCTTTTTTTAATTCTGTGGCCGAAATGAGCTTCAAGTTTTGTTTTATTTTGATTTGATATGTTATTTAATAAGCACAATGGACAGTAAGAGACCTGCCCCGAGATCGCTAGATTTAATCTGATGTCCCTGTGCAAATCATATGACAAAAAAAACCAATTAATATAATATTGTAATCAATACAATAAACAACGTCAAAAATAAACCATGTTTGTGTAAATCTCAACAAAATAAATCTCTGAAAACAGTATCGTATTGACTTATTTGATTTGTGATTTCTTTTACAGTGTCACTTTAAACATTTTAAAAAATATATATAATTTGACTTTATAAAAATTTCAGGTGTTTGAAACTATTTATTGTATTGGCTGGTCATGTAAAATATGGTACAATAATGGGGTAACGAGCTGGCACTGGCAGTACTATTTCTGTTAATGTACATATTTAAATATACGTTATTTCTTGTACAATTTATTGTTTAAAACTTGTCTATGAAAGTCCTTTTGTTAAACTGTAGTTGAACTTTTCAACACTAAAAGCTGTCAAAGCAAAGATCAAAGCCTCAATTCAGACTGAAATCTGCAAGTTCTGAAGCAGATCAAGCCTCTGCAAAGGTCTGCAAAAGCAGAGATGGGAAGTACCGAAGATTTTTCTGGTATCAGTACTTCACTATTTATTTTTCAGACAACTTTTTAGTTTTACTCCTTACATTTTTACACAAATATCAGTACTTTCCACTCCTTACATTTTTTAATCGGGCTCGTTACTTTCGTTTTAATGTGTTTTGTGGCACGATCTATATTATTTCTTGTCATTGTGCAATTTGTGTGCGGCTTTTTCAACCTCTGATCACGCACCGTGAAGGCTGATTTAAGTAAGCTTGTTTATTAAGCTTACCATAGGAACGGCAAGAATGGCTAACGTGGATGAGTCTGCGATGTGAACATGACTAATGTCATGTTTATACCGGGTAATAAGATGCGTTTTGGTCAATCGGATCACAGGTAAAACAAGAGACGCCTTCCTGTTCAAATCTGGCATTTAAATGGGGTTAAAGTCTTTTGTCCACTTTT
Organism: Danio jaintianensis; assembly: GCA_903798115.1. Taxonomy (NCBI): domain Eukaryota; kingdom Metazoa; phylum Chordata; class Actinopteri; order Cypriniformes; family Danionidae; genus Danio; species Danio jaintianensis. The sequence goes on along the minus strand of CAIGQV010019430.1, from coordinate 740,709 downwards.
GACCATGGTGTACTGTACTACTCTGATCATTCAATCTAATTCTGCGAAAAAAAAACTTTAAGAATCATGTGCTTATTTTGTCAACGTTTGTACTGTTAGTACTAAAGCAATTAAATACTTTATGAATACGTTATGCATTGAGATTTCAGTGAAACTAAAACAGGTAGTAGTAATGAATACTTTTTACTTAAGTACATATTCAGGCCGTACTTCTTTAGTTTACAAAAGTACAAAAGTGTAGTCAGTACTTCAACTTTTACCAGAGTCGTTTTAAACATGAGGATCTTCTACTTGAGTAAAGGATGTGTTTACTTTTGCCATCTCTGAGTAGTAAAAAAGTAACTCGAGTAACGTAATGCATTAATTACCATAAAAAGTAACTACTATATTAACTCAATATTGTAATGTATTACTTTCAAAAGTAACTTTCCCCAACACTGCTCATGAAGTGAAGTTTCACAAACTAATTTCAAGAGGAGCACATGATATGATTGAGCACGACTGGCTACTCATCCGTAATCAGCATTAATCCAATCAGATTGATTCAAGCTTACAATAAATGAACCGATTTCCTCTACCGATCTATCTTCATTTCGGAAGAATCCCCCCTTCCACCCCATCTCCTCCTTTTCCTCCCTTTTCTAAGTGGAGCTCTCGAGACCTACCTGATCTCGAACCCCTTTATATGCTTATTTGACTGGGCTGGAGCCTTGAGCTCAATTATGTTCGAGCTCAGGGTTCTCTCCCGGGACAGCATGCCAAACCTGCTATTAACGCTAAAGCATATCTAAGTGGGAACTCTTGAAATGCAATTTGCGAGAGGATTGTGTTAGTAGACTTTAAGTGGAAGGACAGAAATCTCTTGGTTTGATTCAAAACATCTTCATTTATAATCCAATAATGAATCAAAGTCTTATATGACGATGGTGAAAACTAACCCTTTAAATGGCTACTCCCAAAACATAAAAGTTTGATTGATTGTTTTTCTTCATAATACCACAATGTATCATCAGAAGCCATGTCAATTTGGAAACTTCATATTCAAGATACCTTCCACAACTTGCAAACCTGTGTTCAAGACGTACTGTACAATCCTGGAAATCAAACACAACCTTGATATTATTGATGGAAATCAGCAGCAAAACCTGACAACAACTGCTAAATTCTCACAAACTTTAAATATGATTTAATGCCAAGTATAACACTATGCCACATTTCACAATGTTTCTCAGAGTTTGCAATCCACAGCTTGGATTTTCATGATTCATAAAGCTTCTTAAAGATTCATACATTTTTAAAGGTCCCTTGAAGTGCTTTGAAATGTTCAATTCAATTAATCTTTATTTCTATAGCGCTTTTACAATGTAGATTGTGTCAAAGCAGATTAACAGAGAAGTTGTAGTAAATTGAAACTGTCAGTACAGTTTTCAGAGTTGAAGTTCAGTTTAGTTCAGTTCAGTGTGGTTTAAATTTCACTGCTAAAAGTTCAAACACTGAAGAGAAATCCATCGATGGGCAGCTCTACAATTCCCAATCAAAGCAAGCCAGTGGCGACAGTGGCGAGAAACAAAACTTCACCAATTGACGAAAGTGAAGGAAAAAAACGTGGAGAGAAACCAGGCTCAGTTGGGCGAGACCATTTCTCCTCTGGGCAAACTGGCCGAATGTGCATTTTTTATTTGATGTTAGATGTAATCTTAACTGAAAAAAAGAGAGAGGGGGCGGGGTGCATAAAGTAACTCCCCTTTTAAAAGCAGCCAATAGTGTTTTGTTTTATCACAGCTCTGCCAGAGAGAGTGGTTGGGCTCAAGCGCATCGTATGAAAAGCAAATGAGAAGCGTCTTGAAGGGGGCTGGGCATGTCAGATACTAGAGAGCATTTGATTGGTCAAGATTTGATGAGAAACTAAAGTATGAGGTGACATGAAAAAAAAAAACGTTGATCCGTTTATATGGAAATGACAACTGCAAGCTTTACATGTTTATATCAGTTTTATATCTTCTAAACGTGAATTTTGTCATTGTTTTGTACCACACTAGCTTATAGATATCCTTGAAGACTAACATAGTGATACTAACATCTTAAAACCGTTATTTTAATTTCAATAGACCTTTAATTTCCATGTTTTTCTCTGATTAAAGTGTTATTGTGAAAAATAGGAGGATATTACAGGTTATTGAAGAAAATTGATTAAGTTCCCAAAGGTTGCTATGACGACACTCACTTGCTATTTTCATTATAACAAAATGTAAATAGGTACCAATTTAAACAGCAAAAAAAACATGTTTTTTTTTTTTCTTTTGAGCACTGTTCTCTGAATAGGTTAGAGGAAATATTAAACGTGCACTTGTATTGGCCTCTCTGTTTAGAGCTGCTCCGCGATGATAAATGGCGTTTTGCGTCATTCACTCAGTCACTGCTCACTCCCGCTGCTGCTGATGCGTACGGTTGCCCGGCAACACTTCTTCTGAGATCACTGCATGTGCACGGAGTAAGTTCATCTGAAGAGGACGCTTCTCATGATGACATCACTGCCTTCAGCTGTCAGTAAACAAGGCATCAATACTGAGAAGGCTAGTAAAAGTGAAATCAACACCAGCAAGAATAGAAAAATATTCATAGCATCAGGGCACTAACAAAAACATGTCCACATCAAGATATTATAAGTAGATTACTATAAGCAAATATGTATATGTATGTATTCGTAGCGCTTCACTTTTTCTACATTCTGTTATCTCAGAGTCTTATTCCAAAATGAATTAAATTGATTGTTTTTCTCAAAATTCTACAAAAAAATACTCCATAATGACAGTGTGAAAAGTTTTTTATTATTTTTTTTTTTTTATCTTTGCTAATTTATTAGAAATAAACCAATAAAAAATGCATGTACATACAATTATTGAAAGGCTTTGCCATGACCAGTGTTGGGCATGTTCCTTTAATAGAGTAATTAGTTTTAGTTACTAGTTACTTCTCACAAATAGTAACTGAGTTATATAATTCTAAAAGTAACTAATTACCAGGGAAAGTAACTATTGCGTTACTTAAAAAAAAATCTAATTTGTTAAATGACTATAAAATAAATATAAAACATTGTACACTACACTATTTTAATGTTGTTGTGGGACAATGTGAGAGAACGGCAGCATGTCCTCAACTATATATCTAGATATTATTTTGTTTAATTCTGTCTGAGTAATAAGTGTTTGCGGTGGAGAAAAATTACGTTTTATTTGCTTTGATGTTGTGGCTTCGTCTCCTCCTTTGGTAGCAGAGCTCACACTATCATCTGCGTAGCCACTAATTTTGTGGCAGCATGTGACGACGTGAGGTGCTTCATTAGATTAGTATTACTTGTGACCGACGCAGAGAGACTGTTTTTTCCTGGGCAAAAGTTGCACGATACATAAACATTCTTGCCTTTCACCTCAACGAGGGAAAAGTAGTGCTTATATTTCCAGTTTGCAAACGCTACCTTTGAACTTGTTGGATTTGCCATCTTTTTGACTCCTGGCCATTGGTGTGTGAATATCCGCCCTACTCTGCCTCTGATTGGCAAACGATGGAAATGTACTCTATCTAAGCCAATCATCACGTTCTCAGTTTCACCACATTCACAGACACACCAATCATCATAACTGGTTGGTTATGTGTCCCGCCCCAGCCCCGAACACACACACACACCTACCCCAGAGAAAGAGAGGCTGAGAGAGATGCTGCTCGCATGAAAACCGTTTCAGTGTTCTCAATTATACTAACGTGCATTTTATTGTCAGTATCGCCGTTAGTAACGCAGTTTATTTATAGCACCGTTATTCCCATCACTGGCCATGACACTTAAAATTCTTAAAACTCACTGATCCTGATGTTTCTACTATTGAGTCCACTTGTGGTAAATTCTGTTGACTGGACGTGTTTTGGAAAGGCACAAACCTGTTTATATTAAGTCCTACAGTTAACGGTGCATGTCAGAGCAGAAACCTTGCCATGAAGTCCAAGAAATTGTCTGTATGTTGTCATTATGAGGTTTTATTTGTAGAATTTTGAGGAAAATAAAGCAAGTAATTGGTTTTGGAATAAAACTGTAACCAGAAAATGTGGAATAAGTGAAGTGCTGTGAATCCGTTCAGAGTATCCGTCTGTATTTCTATATCTGTCTGTCTTAGTTTTTTTTTTTTTATATCTATCTTTGCATACATTAATGGATTATGAATTAACAGTATTATATGCATCATGAAAAATAAACTATGCACAATACCTAGTTAAAGATACCTAATACACAAATCATTGAGAACCATTCAAACCTTATTATAAAGTACCCCATAAATATATTGGGAACAAAAGGCTTTGTAAAGAGTATTTGGACACTTTTTTTCCATACTGAAATTGTAATAGCATGCATTGCATTATATATCTAAAAAATATGTAAACAAGTGGCAAATTAAATAAATAAATAATTTTCTTTTCAACTAAATGGGGATTTTGTATTGTATGCATTAATTCAGTAACTCTTAACAGTCAGCACATGTATAGGTTCATCAAATAACCTATTACCAGGATACACAAATGTATTGTGAAATTTTCCTTTTTTTGTGTTTCTAAACCTTACAAACTTGTGCTTTTGTTGTCTCATATTCAAACAAATGCCCTCTTGCTTCGATATACCGTATTATTTTGTAAATGCTATGTATGGCCTTCAGATATATTCACGTCTAAGTGACTAATTCTTCATCCACTAAAAAATGTTCTGCTTTTGTTGCAGTGTCTAACCTTGATACGTCATCCTGAAATGAAAGCTTATCCATCTATTCAAATGCAAAACTACAATTCCTGAACAGAGACTTGTCAATCTTGCACCGACCTGCTGACACAACCACAAATATAACCATTGGTTCCAGCTAAAAAACCAAACAATCCCATGGTTTGAGTTACTCAACAGTTCCCCCCACAGTCGGGCTCCTCCTGCCCTAGAGGCTGATAGCACGTGTTTCAGCCGGCCTGCAAAGAAAGACACCTATTTATAGCTCCTGGGTGCGGCTAGGAATAGCAACACGTGAGTCTGGAGCAGCTGTACTGCTGAGAAAGAGATAGAGAAGAGAGAGAGATGCATTGCCCATTCATAGCTATCTAGAACGACCAGAGTCTGCAATCTAAACACTCGGGCTCCGTTCCAAAAGTGAGCGGCCTTGTTGTCTATGGCCTATTTAGGCAGCTGCATTCTAAAGCAGAATCCTAACTGAAATGGAACCTCATAAATAACTGATTTGGAACACTTTAACACTGGTTACACACAAGATTTTCTTTTCTTTATTAAATGTTTTTTTTTTTTTATCTATGGTTCCCATGAAGTCCCTTAAGCTTTGTTACATGTGCGACATAATGTCAACTGAAACAGGGTGGGAAATATCGAGTAGCCCTACCCCCTTTAAAAAAAATAAGCATTTGGTTGAAACCTCACAAATAACTGATTTGGAATACTTTAACTCTGTAATTACACACATTTTTTAAATTAAAGTTTCCATGAAGTCCCTTAAGCTTTGTTACATGTGCGACATAATGTTAACTGAAACAGGGTGGGAAATATCGAGTGGCCCTTCCCCCCTTTAAAAAAAAAAAGTGTTTTTATACATACCTGTCAAAATTGTGATGTGAAAATAAGGGTTATCACAGATTTATAATGACAAGCATTCAATTACTTTCCTAACTGTTTATGCTTAATTAAGACACAATTAGCTGTGTTTAGGATAAACATGCCAAGACAAACATGTTTACATGTTATTATGTTATGCGTATTTGTCTGTTTAAGCATACACCAAAATCCTAAAGCATACAGTTTCCCTCCTCCTCAAACAGAAGCTGCTCGGGGAACGGCATTTATGGAGGGTGTTTGACAGTTACTTTCAGTTACATGAATTGACTGATTTGAAGGTTGCATAAGAAGGGGAACAAGCCGGCACATGGCTTCAATAAAAAGGAAAGGATGCGCCCATTTTTATACTCATTTCAAAGTGTTTTCAATGTAAAATGGAAGCATAATTCTCTTGAACTGTTCTTGTCATTATATCACATTTGAGAGCAAGGCCGCCCCCTGCTGGTTCGGCAGTACTCTTCCTATAGGGAGGATCGGCTTTGGTAGATGTTTCTGACACCTTTCATAGAAAGATTAGAAGTACGAGAGAAATACGGGTAAATGTTTAAATAGGATGATAGTGGGATAGAATGGTAAAATACGGAGAATGCTGGGAAAAATGGGAGGGTTGACTGGTATGGTTATTACACAGCTTTTTGAGCTAAAGCAAATCCGGCTCATGGCTGCATCAGTATGTAATAGCAAGGCTAAGTGTGTCTAACTGTTTCTCACCTTTAAAATATAATATTCAGTGTAACTCAGATGGACCTAATAAGTTCTGTGGTCTGTGCCAAGTTGTGTTTATGATCATCTCTGTGCTGCTATGTCTTTGGCCCATATCAGATACTAGCTGAGTTTACATCGCCTTGTGTAAATTTTGAACTATCACATGAGAAACGGGTAATGAAAATGCAAATTTTCAAATAAAAAAAATAAAATAAAAAAATGATGCTTGCTTGAGGTGGTTTTGCAGAAAAAGGGTTAATGCGAATAATGGGGGTGGAAGTACTAATTGAAGTATTAATCTCTTATGCTTGTCTTGTTTACTGTTGGTTATTAGGTTACCGATACTACAGTTAGCTGCTCTAACAACTTGATGGAAACACATAATTCACATTTGTGCTTTGTTTTTTCTTCTTTTTTTTGTGAAAGATTCTCTTCACGTTAGGATGGAAGCCCAATGTGTTTAGTAGTGAAGTGAAGTGAAGTGAAGTGAAGTGAAGTGAAGTGAAGTG